>JASDQU010817719.1:29421-52067 GCA_032191745.1 Picea mariana
TTCTATGAAAACTAGAATGAAATTCAACTAATGACCGAAATCCTTTCACATTGAGCACTCTAGTATGTGTGGGTCCTTGCTAACACAACATTGAATTCTTTTAATAGAAAGATTAAGAGATAAAGCAAGATCATATTTCCAATCATTTCTCTAATCCTCTTATAAATGCCATAAATGCTTGATATTTCATGACTTGGGAAAATCATAGAAGTATTTAATTTTCGCCCGTAAGTTTTACATGGTAAAAGGTTGTTTAAGAAATTAATTAATCCAGCTTAAACCTTTAATTAATCATGATTAGTCCTTAATGTTTTTCAGAATTCGTAGTCTTGGGTGATTTTACTCTTAGTCTCGAGCTATGAACCCTGAATTTGCGAAATTGCGATTCGATTAATTAACTTTAATCAGGCTTAAGTTTTTAATTAATTGCGATTAGTTTGGAAATTTTGCGACTTCGAATATTGGGGTTATAAGTTGTTTTTCAATACAAAACTATTGAATTGTGAAGTCACGATAATAATTAATTATCATTAATTATCGTTAGTCCTGTAATTAATCAAGTTTATCTTAAGTCGTCACAACTTTGCATATCGGGACATTGAAAGGTTGTTCGAGGCGTGACTCCCGACTTGCGAAGGCGCAATGTATTAAATTAGTGATAATCACTTTTTAATTCTTTGATGATCATGATTAATCTTGTCCCAACTTCGTCATTTCGCATGTTGGGGGATTGAGAGCTTCGACATGTTGGACTATTAGATATGCGAAACCCCGAAATCTGATGTTTGAGGTTTATCGTTAGCATTTTGTTGTTTAAAAGGTAGGCGGTTTCCAATCCTTTAATATAAGGAGTATTTGAAAAATATATGTGTTCCAACATAGGCTCCATCTAGGGATCTCATCTCCCTGCGGGACGAGAAGAACAGTAGACCAAGTGTCTTTATTGGGTGAATGGAGTCATTACTTTATTTTTGAGAAACACATAGAGGAAAATTTAAGGTTTCATTCTTATCTCTGAAAGCTTTCGAAACCTAATCATTCACTAATATCAATTTTAGGTCTATTGATGACTTCCTCTTCCTTGAAACTGATTTCATATCTGTTTAAGATAATCCAAACAACCTTAAAAATTCTAACAGGTTCTGTTGATCTTTGCTTGCATCAAGGTGAAGTAATTTCAGTGTTTTTAATCAGGGAGTCCCGTGTAGACTTGGGATGCAGATCTAGTAAAAAAGAGAACTAATTACCAGAGTAAAATACAATTCATGTATAATAGCCTTACAGATTTCTTAGACATTGCTTCACTGCCAGCGAGCCTGTTCACTACCCTGGTGAAGTTATCTGATTCTCTTTATTGAATTTCCTTTCACCACTTCAATTTGTAATTTTTCATTTAAATGCTGAGATGAGGGCAATCATTTAATGAATTTCCTTTCATTATCTCTTTTTTTGGACTAGATGGGGGCAATCATTTATGAATTTCCTTTCACCATCTGTCTTATATTTTTTCTTTTAAAACATGAAGTGGGGGAAATCAACTTGTATAAAGTATACTAGGGGTGATATTTGTTTATAATTTAGCAACAAAGGTCTGTTAACTCACTTTGATTACTCTGGAATAGTCTTCTTTTGACCTTCAAAACATCTTAGTCTACAGGAAAATTATTATAAGGGATTTTTATTTCCAAGGGCCTTCTTTGAGCAAGACTAACCATTTTAAACATGTTAAAAGAACTAAGAGAGTTAGGATTAGCTCATACATACTTTTGTTTAGTATAAGTCGAAGGAGCCATGAGGACTTGCCCTTTTTCCAAATATTCATTTGTTGGATTTCAGAGTTAAAGTGTGACCCCTGTTTTCTCTTTGGAGGCCATGGGAAGGCGTCTGGAGTCAAGGGAGACTAGAACAAAATTTGAGCAGGGTGACGAAAGGAGGTTTTAGATTTCATAAATGTAGTTGTTTATAACGCAAACCTGATTCTTGGAACCTTTTCTTTGAGTTTTCTTTATTTCTTCTTTTTTGGTTTATTTTAATTGCTTTTATCTTATCCAGATAAACTTTTTATAATATATAATAAAATTTCGTTCTTCTAATAATAAATCAGGTGAGTCTCTTTATACATATGAGATCGTTGTTGCACCAGGTGATATTATTTGGAAATTTGAACAATTCAGAGACTCATACCTTTGATTTACCACTTCGTTCTCATCTAAGTAAATGATTTATTTATCACCTATTTCAGGATAACCAATTTTCTGATATATGACTGTTGGTTTTTCTTCTTTTTGATGTTTGAGTTGTTGAAAAACATCCTGCATGAAAACAACATGAAGAGTGTCAGGGTTTTATGAGTCACAGAGTTCAATGTGTTAACTATTTTATATTTCCTTTTCTATGAAATCACTAACTTGTTGTATTTGCGGTGGAAGTAAAACTTACCTAAAAATTGTAAAAAATAGAAAACACAAACTGGTATATACAGTGGGATTTTGGAAATCGTTTATTGCATAAAGTGCTTCAAATACCACCCGTTGATAGGGGTGTTGAGGATTTTATCGTCTATATTTTCTAGCAGAAATGAGTTCTTCCCTTCAGAAGTTGTAACTTTGAATGGTCCATACCAGATATGATCAAATTTGCCATGTTTTTCTGAGTCTTATTTCCTAGCATCCCATTTCAAAACTAGGTCGCCAGGAAGGAATTCCCTATATTTAGTCTTATGATCAAATAAGGCTTTCATGTTGTCTTGATATTTCTAAAGTTTTTCATCCACTTCAACCCTATTTTGTTGAACTTCGATCAGTTGATTTATTCTTCTTGTGACATGATTTGGTTCTTCTTTTTCATCTTGTCAAAGTTTCATTACAGGTAGAGACAAATTTATGGGTAATACTATGTTAGTCCTGTATACCATTTGAAACAGAAAAGTACCAATCGATTTCTTGGTGCCTATCTGATTTGCCCACAAAGCATATTTCAAATGCACATGCCAGGCTTTCTTATTTTCGTTCAACACCTTCTTAATTATGATGATTAAGATTTTGTTTGATGATTCAACTAACCCATTGCCTTGAGGGTAGTACGTCGTAGAATGGCCCAGTATAATATTGTATTTTTGGAAAAAGCTAAGAATTTCCATAGATTTGAATTCTTGGGCATTATCTGTAACTATCTTTTGGGGACAATCAAATATAGATAATATATTTTCTTCCAAGAAATTTATCACCACTGAATCTGTCGCTTTTCTAGTCAGGATAGATTCTACCCATTTGGTGAAATAATCTGTAGCGGTCAGAATCCATTTATGTTGCATGATGGAATGTGGATTGATTTCGCCTATAAAATCCAACCACCATTGTTGAAACGAGGCTTTTGTTTTAACCGAGACCAAAGGTAACGCTGGAAGTTTCTGTTTTCCTGAAAATAATTGGCAAGAGTTACACACTCTGACTTTGGCATTCACATCTACAAATAATTTAGGCCAATAATATACTTCTCTTAGGATTTTATAAGTTGTTTCTCTCCACGCATGATTTCCTTCACACACTCCCTTGTGAAATTCATTTATGACTCTTTATGTTTCTGATTCTACCAAACAAACTAGTAGAAAGCCTAGAGGGTCTTTCCAATACAATTGGCTTTATGAGATACAATACTTTACCGCATGAAATTTCAATGTTCTAGTTTTAGATGGAATCATATCGCTTGGGCATTTCAGAGTCACGAGATAAGATACTATATCTTCATACCAAACTGAAGATGCAAACTTCTCTTTGATTCTGGTTGTAGCTATTTGGTCATCGAATTTATCTATGTCCAAATATCCTTCATGCTCTAGTAGGTTGTTTATTCCAAGCACTCTGAAATTTGATTCGGCTAGTATCTTAGCCAAACCCTGTCCTTTTATGAGCTTTGTCGGTTTCACCTCTAGATTGATTTCTTGAATTTTAGCAAGCCATTGACCCCTCTTGCTATAACTATCAAGTTGAACCAATATGTCTTTAATGGAATTGGTAGGTACATATGCAATTATCTTGGAGCGTAAAACATAGGTTATGAAAGCCTTTAGTGCCTTCACCATAGCATATGCCTGCTTTTCCATTATGTTGTGTTTAAAATCTATGTCTCTAAGGCTTTTACTAAAGAATTCTATTGGTTTCTCGAAACCTTCTTCATTATTATGGAGGAGTACTGCCGCAATTGTGTGTTCGGTTGCAAACAAGAAGATCAACAATTCTTTTAGATAATTAGGGTTTGCTAGTACAGGCGCTTCACCTATAATTTTCTTGATGTGTGCAAACGATGCTTTAGCTTCGGCTGTCCATTTAACTTTTTTTTTCTTCTTAAGCATATTTGTGATCAATTTCACGATTTCAATGAAGTTCGGGATAAATCTTCTCAAAAAAATTATTTTCCCTAAAAATGACTGAATTTCTTTTACATTTCTAAGAATATTTATAGTGTCTATAGCTTCAACCCTTTTAGGATCAATTTTAATTCCGTCCTAAGATACGATATGGCCCAAGAGTTTACCTTCTTGCATTGCATAGTGAGATTTCTTGGGATTTAAAGACAAACCAAATTTACGACATTTCTCAAACATCTCCTTGAGGTGTATCAGATGATCTTCATTAGATTTGGAAAAAATGGTCAGATCATCAAGATAAATAACAACGAATTTATCTCTTTTTCTGATGAAGGCGATGGCCATAGCTTTCTTGAAAGTAGCACCTGCATTCATCAAACCAAATGGCATTTTGTCATACATAAATGTACCCCATGGGGTGGTGAACGTAGTTTTTTCTTTATCATCTTCGTTGACAGCAATCTGATTGTAACAAGAAAAACCATCGATCATTGACATTCTATTTTCTCTGACCACTTTTTCTAAATCATGATCCATTTTGGGTAGAGGATAATTGTCTTTGAGAGATGATTTATTTAGATTTATAAAATCTACACATAGTCTGATTTCTCTTCTCTTCTTCCTAACCGGGACCAGGTTAGCTACCCACTCAGAGTACCTAAGGGGTACAATTATTTTAGCATCCATGAGATTTTTTACTTCTTTTTCGACCATGAGTAATAATATGGGATTGATTTGTTTGAGCTTTTGTCTTAAAGGTTTAACACCTAGCTTTAAAGGAATCTTGTGTTCGATCACAATGGTATCATAAGTTCTCATCTCATCATAAGACCAAGAAAAAATGTCTTTATATTGCTTGATTAAATATGCATACTTACCTTTCATCTCAAGATGAAGATGCTTTGATATTTTTACTATTCTAGGATTTTTTTTTGTTCTTATATCACAATCTCCGACTTCTTCTGGCTAAGGTTGCAAGGTAGATTTTAATGGTATGTAATTGTGGTAAAATAATATTTCTAGAGGGATTAGACCTTTAGGGATTTGATTGTTTTTTATTATTAACATGCGACGATTCACGATCTTTTCTTGGAACTCTTGAGGGTCCTCCCCTTCTTGCATAATCCAAGCATGGTCGTTCTGGTTTTCCTGGTCAATGTGCGTTTTAGCAAAGTCTTCCACCATTTCAAGGAATTTTATGATCTGTTCATCATATTTGAAGACCTGCCACTGTTGTATATTGTTCAATATGGAGGGTCTGTGCCTCATCTCTATGCGATACTTTAGTTTGAAAGTTGTAGGAGGTATGAAAGTTGAGGCTGCTTTGGCTAAAGAATCAACCTGTAGATTTTCTTTATGGGGAATGTAATGAACCTTAACCGATGAGAAATGTTTTTCCATCAAATCCTAGGCACAGTTCCTATAATATCTCAATATTAGGTGTTTGTCCTGGTATTGTCGATTTACTTGCTTCACAATTAATTCTGTGTCTCCATACACTTCTAAGTTTTTTATGTTCAGCTTCTTGGTAGCTTCTAATCCCAAGACCAAGGCTTCATACTCGAATACAGTATTCGTGTAATATATGTCCCACTATAGTCTATAAGAGAAAGGAATAATAAATTCATATCCATGTGCTACAAAAATTACTCCTGTGCCTGCTCCTTTACATGATGAAGCACCATCAAAATACATTTTCCAAATTCTAGTACTATATACACTTTCATTTATTTTTTCTGTTTTGTTTTTCTCTGTACAATTTTATTTTGTACAATCATCCACATAATCATAAATTGATAAAATACAATTTCCTAGATCCCTCAACAACATTAATAGGGTAATTATTAGGATTATGTGGATCACTTACTGTATATGCCAGCCATGTTTCTTGGTATAATTGGGTGACCTATCCACCGAAGATGGGAATCGTGGTGTACTTCATGTCCAGCTGAAGGGATCCTCCAAGATTAGCACCCCAAGACCTGGATAATAGAAAACCATACTTTGGAGGTATATCAACAATAACTACATCCATCAGAACACTTTTTACTGGAATTTGTGCAAGATTTACCACCAAGTATTTGATCATGCTGATGCATTTAACTTTTCTCGAATCAAATGAATACAGGTATCCATATGGCTTGGTAATTTCGAGACCAATTCTATCCATAATAGCCTTGGGCATCAAGTTATGTGAGGCTCCAGAATCCAACATGCAATTATGTAGAAGATGATCATGCACATTTAGTGTAATGTAGAAAGGAGTGACAATATCTTTGGAACCTTCAAAATGCGGACCAAAAATTATATTAGGCTTATCATCTTCCAAATTTATAACATCAGCCTGAATTTCCACATCTGGAAAATTTATCATTTTGGTGATTTCCTTTCGGTAAATAGGGTTCTTTTCTAGTTCAACTAGAGGTATCGATATATTGATTTTGTTAATCTCATTTTCTAGGCTGAAACCTCCTATAATCTTATCAGTTTCTTTGATTGGGACTTCAGTCTCCTTCTTTTCTGAATTATTGGTTTGTGTTGCTTTATTTTCACTTGTTTTTGTTTCTGTTGTCTGTGTTTCAGTTTTCTTAGTTTTCCCTATTTGGATATCAACTCCTTTTATTTTGGTGCTTTGTATTTCAGTCTCTTTTCGAGCTAGCTCATATACTTCGCCTCTCAACAGGATTTTCTTTGCTTGGGTAGTTTCTATGTTTTTAGTTTTAGACCTTAGATTATACTTATGTTAGATATCGACCATTATAGTATTGACGATCCTGTGGCAAGCAAAATCTTCTGTATTATTTATGTTGCCATCCTCATTAGACCGACGTTCCATATTTAAAGGCCTTTCATAATCTTGTCTAGTCAAATGAGGTTGTTGGAAATCATCACCGAGATTATTCATATCATCTTCTAAATCCTCAAATTCTCACATGTCATTTCCTCCTATAAAATTTTCATTTTTCAAAGGAGTCTTAAATTTTTTATCTTCACTTTTAATCTGTCTTTGTTTTATTTGAGGATTAGGGTTCCTCCTAAATTCTCTCCTAACGAACTGATCTAGTTCCATATTTGAAATTTTTTTTGATAGTTCTTTCATTATCTTTTCCATATCATCCATCTTATCGTCTGTGGACCTCCCAGCTCTGGAAGGTATTGCTTGTTCCCTAAATCATTTAGTCTCTTTGTTTCCCATTTCCACCTTCGCTTTTAATTTTCTAGAAGCCATCATATTAGACTCAAACTCTACGACATCATCTTGCATTCAGGTAAGTTCGAAAGATCTCCTTTCTCTCAATAATAGTGTGAAATCGGGTTCGAAATCTCCTGGAAAAGTTACCTTGGCTGCAGGATGGGAAGGTTTAACTTCAATTGGGATCTTGTTATATAATTTATTAAATATTTGAATGAATTCAATAACAGTTTATGAATTTTTCTTCCTTAAAGATCCAAACTCAGTTAAGTAATATAGGTGATCCTTTCTCTCACCCCATTGTCTGAGAAAAAAGTTTTATAACTCATCATAGGATCCTATCGAACCTGCTATCAAACCTTGAAACCAATTTCTCACATGTCCTTTGAAGGTTTGAACAAACAACCGTGAATACATGTCTTTGTTCTTGAGACCAAGAATATCTGTGAATTGATCAAAGAAATTTATATGTTCGGCTACAGTTAGGTCTCCTTCCCCTGTAAAATTAGGTAGGTTTTTCATGTAGTTTTCATGTAAATCATGAAGGAGCACTGGGAGGACCAAAGGAGCATATCTGGAAGTTACTTTGGAGAAAATTCTGGGGGGTGCGGGTGGCCCTTGAACGCCCCCTCCTCCTCCCTCGACAACAACCATATATATTCTAGGAAAGGAAACTGGTAAGTTATAAAGAGGGTTTTCAAATACATAAAATGATCCTTTAGCTTCTTTAGGATGAAGCGATAAAGGTTTCGAGAACCATTTATCAGGAGACAAAAAAATTGAAAAAGGGGGGAACAAGAGATGGGGACTTGGTTCTTCTGATTTGCAAGTTGAATCCAAGTGTATGATATATTCTTCGAGACTTTGTGAGGTTGGGAAATTTATCTTGAGAGATGATTAGATATCAATCAAAGCAGGCTTTACTGTAGGTTTATTACCTTCACTTACACAAAAGGTAGTTGAATAAGCTTCATTTTTAATTTCAGGGAAAACTAATTTAGGGCTTATGGTTTCATCTTCAACTGTTTTAGCCAATGTTTCTCTAGAAAGGATTTGGGTGGAAACCTCTTGCGGAGTTAATGTTTCAAGTGGAATCTTAGCCTTAGACTGTGTTGATTTAGGTTGATAAACCATAGTAGCTTGCTTAAGGAATCCTCTTGGTTTTAGTATTTTTTTGGGGTCAGAAACAGGCATGGTTTTCTTATCATTTGGGTTTTGTCTGTTATTCATTCTACTGGATGCTAGCTTATTTAATTGTGGAGTCACCAAGTGAATAATAAAAACTTATTTTTTATAATGTATTCAATCTTTGTTCACTATCAAAGAGAGAAACTTACAAATGTCATTCTCCTAGGGAAAAATAACTTCGTCTCTCCATCCCCAGCAACGACACCAAAAAGGTGTTGTTCATGAGTTTATACTAAGGATTCAAATAGAACGTCAGGCATCAGGAAATGAGGAAAGGTTTTAATGTTCACCTCTTACCACTAAAATTATAAGAGAAAATTTCTTTAAATCAAATTAATATTATAACAATTCAGAGGTTGTTTCTTGCATCTGAGTTAACTTTTAAATATTGAATGAATTGAAAGAAAACATAAAGCTGCTAATCAAAGAAAGACATCAATTACCAAGGAATATTACTTTGTAATAAAATAATAAAGTGAAATGATGTAACCTTCAATGAAGTATAAATTATAGTATCTAAGTAACATACAGGTCTTGTATTTGCTAACAGTAAATACAGAGGAAAATAATTTTGTTATCAGACTACTATGTGAAATATAACTACAGTAGATGTTTTACTAAATTGTGATTTAAACATTCATCAAAGAAATGTATATGAAAGTATGTTGTAATATGGAAGGACAAAAGAACACATAACTCAGAATAGATGAAATGTAGAATCTTTGGTTTTCATTTGTATTAATTCTCAATAAAGAGATTTTTCTCCTTTACAATCGGCAAAAAGAAACCCCTTGGTCCATTCTCAAAATGTATATTTATACAAGATTTAAGAATTTGAAATTCTATCATTCTAAAGGTTTCGGTTACAAGTGAGAAGGTGAAACTCTTCACTTAATTATCCCTTGTCTTCTCTCATGCTGGCAAGGTTTTTTCCTTTCTTTGTCTTCTAGCTCCAAAATAAGGTAGTATTAGCAATTGTATTACTGGCCTCCCAAAGTGTTCCCTTTCCCATATTCAATACATTTGATACACCTTTCTACCAACTAAGTTATCAACTTGGAAGGTTTTGTTTGGTCATTTGCCTGGAAAATGTAACACTTCTTTTCTAGCTATGGAAATCTTTCTCTTATTTTCCCATCTATTATAATGATAAACGATAGTTGTAGATTTGGTTTTATTAACCATTTATCTATTTGAGCAATGTTGACATGTCTTATCAGAGAGAGATCAACTTGGTCTTTTTCCACATTTTCCTTAATATCTAGTAGATGTTTGGATATGTTGATTTTACCCAACATCCCAGAGCTACTTTCCTTATCAAGATCTAACAAGTTATTATTTAGCAGGCCAACTATGTCTTCACAGGAATCTCTCACCTCTTTAGCCGTTTTTCTTTTTTCTTCTATATTGTGTTCCCATGCCTTTAGCAGAGTGTTACCTCCGGTTTTCTCTGGAATCAATAATATAGAAGCAATGACTATTTCCTCTTTTACTAACGATATAATAGCCTCTTGGAAGACACGTCGAGATGCCTTAGCTCCTCTTTCTATTAAGGTGATATTATTTAACGTTTGATCTATCATCTGAAAATGATTCTAGATGATTTCTACTTTAGAAAGTAGACCCTGTTGAGCTACTTCTATCTTCTTTTGTATTTCCATGGATTGAGTTTGGAATACCATTATATCTATGACCTGGATTTCGATAGAATTTAATTTGGATTGCAACTGTTTTATTAACTCCTCTTGTTGATTGACCTGTGTTTGACTTATTTGAGCTGATTGGTGCATTTTCTCAAGATTGGATTTGAGATGTTTGATTTCCTATTAGTCATCTACTCTCGCTTGTTCAATGTCTTTGCATGCCTCACCCCTGACATTCGTCTCTACAACTTCTATCTAAGTTTGTAATTTCCTAATTAACATGTATTTTGTTTCAACCGTTCCTTCAAAGTCTCGACTGAATATTGGTTGGTTGTTGCATAATCCCCCAATGTTCCTGCTACAACTTCGATGAATTATAGCTCTTCTAAGGATTCTCCATTAGTTAATACTTTTTTTCTTTTGGCTGTTGCACCCACCCTTTGGTGCGTTTCTCTCTTCACCACAGATTTCCTTTTCTTGCTAAAAATGAAATCGCTAGGAGGTAACTCTTGTACAGAGATAGGTCTTAGATATTCTTTGAATATTGTTCCTGCATTGGGGTTCCTCTTGGTACATTGTAAGGGTGTGACGAAGGGAATGGGGCTGCCAATTTATGTGGATGTTTGTTTCATGGTAGCGTCTTTGAATAGTTCATTTCATGTAGACAATGGTGTGTCTCCTACCCCTTTTGAGGGTATCTCTATTTGATCCTTGACCTGTTTACCTGGTTTATTTTCCTTTGGGGGTATTTATTCTTGTCTTGGGATCTCGGTTTCCTGGTTCGAGGTCTCAGTTTCCTCTGTGTTCCCTTGAGTTTCTTGTTTTCTAGGTCTTATGTCTATTGAAACTTTGCCCTATAAAATTTTGGGGAGGCTACTTCTCCGGTGTTCCTGAAATTTGTAAAATTCGATCATCCCTTCGGGTGACAGAGCTCGAACCTGACTTAAGAATTCTGAGTAGGATCTCGCTCCTCAAAAAATCTCATCATGAGGAGAATCTTCGTGCTCGTATCTTTTAAAACCAAAACTTTCCATGTTGTTACCCACAACCTTATTAGGGTCGTTCTTCTTGAATTCAATGTCTACCAATTTCATTTCTTCTGAGGCCATGGCCTCCACTTTGGAATGGATGAAATCTAATAAAGAAAATGTACCAATGTGTAGGGGAAAATATGGCCATACCTTTTTTTCAACTCTTTTGAGTTGTTTGTTGATTCTGTCGAGTCCTATTTGCCTAGAAACCTAGTGACATACTAGCCTATCTACTAAGAATAGTGGTAGGGCATATGGAGGAACAAAATAGCCAAAAAACCTAATATAAGAGAATTATTCTTCTATGTACTAGTCTTCCACACTGCCTAAGTTGCCCACGATTTTATCTGAAATCCTAGGAGGTGGGTGGCTGAAGATAACAACATCCATTGGTACCATTACCCAGTTGAAAATATCATAGATGAAGTCTTTGTATTTATCTTCCTGGTGTTTTGAGTTGTACACATGAATAGGCTCTGCGTTATTTGGAGTCCAGCTCGAGCTCATTAATGGAAAAGGTGTCATGAAGAAAATGGAATCTATAATGTAAGCAGACATGAAAAATGAAGTTGATTTCCCACTCACCTTTTGTGTACAATATTTTGTAATTTTCCTGGCCAGACTACCTGACAACATTTTGGCCCAGTCGAAAGAGTATCCCTCTACTACTGTGTGGATAAGCGGTACCCATGTGAGAAAGAAATGTGCAATATTCTCTTTCCCATAAAGTCGGCACACCATCATCACTATATACATGAACTGTGGATGTAACAATGAGATTGTGTATATACCATTAGAATCATCTTTGAACTTTTCAGGGTGTGAGCACCAATCCTTGATCAGGTTGGATAAGCTTTTTCCAAATTGCTCACATTCTTTCTTTTTGAAACCCTCTAAGAATTCGACATTGTAACTAAAGTTTGGTGTGAGAGATAGTTTGTACATCGCCTGTAGATGCTGCGGATGAAATGTCCCAACAACCACCTTTTGAGAATTGAATATTTTTCTAGTTGGGACATCTATGTGATTCAGTGCCCATCCGATCATATCATAATAGGGAAAGAGGCGCAACCTTCTTTCTACATTGTGCATCTCTGACTGAGAAACAACCTTGTATTTGATATACAAGTCTTATTTTTTGTTTTCTCTCGAATTGTTTGGGCAATTTACCAACTTGTATTGAAATTTGTTGAAAACATGTGTCCATGTTTTGAGTATGTCGATGTTTCTAGGTGAGGTATCAAAAAGAATATCTGAACTTTCTGGCCTAAACTTTCACCATTTGTTTTGGGCGCTTTCCATGGAGCCATGATATGGAATCTTGAAATTATATTTCCTGTCACAGAGGATGAGAACAAAAACAATGGTTATCTTGCTAAGCTGATTCTATGAAAACTAGAATGAAATTCATGTAATGACTGAAATCCTTTCACACTGAGCACTCTAGTCTACGTGGGTCCTTGCTGACACAATGTTTAATTATTTTAATAGAAACATTCATAGATAAAGAAAGATATTATTTACAATCATTTCTCTAATCCACTTATAAATGCTATAAATGCTTTCTATTTCGTGACTTGGGAAAATCGTAGAAGTATTTACTTTTCATTCATAAGTTTTACAAGGTAAAAGGTTGTTTAAGATATTAATTAATCCAGCTTAAACCTTTAATTAATCATGATTAATCCTCAATATTTTTTCAGAATTCATAGTCTCAGGTGATTTTACTCTCAGTCTCGAGCTATGAACCTTGAATTTGCGAAATTGTGATTCGATTAATTAAGTTTAATCAGGCTTAATTTTTTAATTAATTGTGATTAGTTTGGAAATTTCGCAACTTCGAGTATCGAGGTTATAAGTTGTTGTTCAAGACAAAACTGTCGAATAGTGAAGTCGTGATAACAATTAATTATTGTTAATTATTGTTAGTCATGTAATTAATCAAGTTTATCTTAAGTCGTTGTCGCAACATCACATATCGGGACATTCGAAGGTTGTTCGAGGCATGACTCCCGACTCGCAAAGGTGCGATGTATTAAATCAATGATAATCACTTTTTAATTCTTCAACGATCATGATTAATCTTATCCCAACTTCACTATTTCGCATGTCGAGGCATTGAGAGCTTTGACATGTTGGACTGTTAGATCTGCGAAACCACGAAATCTGATGTTTGAGGTTTATCGTTAGCATTTTCTTGTTTAAAAGGTAGGCAACTTCCAATCCATTAATATATAGAGTATTTGAAAAATATATGTGTTCCAACAACATGATTTCATCTAGGAGGAGAGTCACACAACTAATAGGAGCGAGCCAACAAAATAAGAGAACTGAGCTTTAGCATCGAGATTCAAGGGAAAGAAGAAAGGCACTATCCATTAAGGCTCTCAGTGGAAGCCAAACGCCAAAGGTACATTCAAAGGCAATAATATTGATACATATAAGATTAAATGCTTTAGTTGTAATAAGTTGGGTCATTTTGCTAAATATTGTTGGTTTAGAAAGGAATATCCTAGGAANTGGTTTCTTCCTTATCCAGTTCAGTTTCCATGGGGCTGAAAACTTGGTTAGTAGACAATGGTGCATCAAAGCACATGACAGGGTACAAGGATATCCTCTCAGATTTTGAGACAAAATATTTTGCAGAGCAGGTTGAGCTTGGGGATGGAAAATGTTACAAGATAGAGGGAGTAGGATCTATCTCCTTCATATTGGAATCTAGGGCTAGACTTCATGTTGATGAAGTGTTATATGTTCCAAGGCTCAAAAAGAATCTACTATCAGCTTCAACCCTCGAGGACAAGAGATATTGGGTGATCTTCAAGGACATGAAGGCACTACTATGGGTTAAAGGTAGCCACTTAAGTACAACAGAACACATTGAAACTTGCAGTGGAGGACTGTACTTCGTATCAGCACAGTCAGTTCAGGCATTGGCTCATGATGCGACTAGCTCCAACGAGTTGTGGAACATAATACTTCGACATCTTCATTACAAATCTCTTCCAGATCTACAGAACATTGTATGTGGCATGACCTCTATTTATCTTAGTAAAAATGAAATTTGTAAGGGATGCATGCTAGGTAAAAATATAAAGAAAGAATTTCCTAGTAGTGAAAACAGAGCTCAGGGAAGCTTATATCTAGTTCATTCTGATGTATGTGGTCCCATGTCATATCCCTCACTGAGTGGTTGTTTATATTATGTCATTTTTATTGATGATTTCTCAAAAAAATGTTGGATATATTTTCTTAAAGCTAAAAGTGACACATTTGATAAATTCAAAGAATATAAAGCCTTTATTGAAAAGCAAACAGGGAAACACATCAGAATCCTTAGAACATACAATGGAGGAGATTTTGAATCTCTCAAGTTTGAGGATTTCTGCAGGTCAGCAGGAATCAAGATACAATTGAATATAACCCTCAACAAAATGGAGTTGCTTAGAGGAAAAACATGAGAGTTTGTGGGGTAGTGAAAGCAATGATGTTTGACCAAGATCTGCCAAATTCTTTATGGGTAGAATCTACCTCCACTGCCCTGTATATTCATAACAGGTGTCAACATGCTATTTGAAGGACAAGATTCCTAAAGAAGTCTTCTTAGGGATCAAACCTGAAGTAGGGCATCTAAGGATATTTGGATGTCTTGTGTATATTCATGTCCCTAAGGAAAAGAGGACAAAGATGGAAACCTCAGGCAAGAAAGGGGTGTTTTTGGGGTACAGTGAGAACTCCAAGGCTTACAGGATTTATGTACCAGGTCAGAGGAAAATAGAGGTAAGAAAATATGTGTCTTTCCATGAGGAAGTCATATTTAATAAATCTAGAGAGCTTTAATAGGATTCAAAAGTAGTTCATCCAGCTTCACCCTCTTCTGAAAATGAAGAGTTAGATGATCAGAGGGAGGAACCTCGTGAAGGGCCAAGTAATGAAACCCTAGAACCCACTGAAGTGTTACAAAGAACTCTTTAAGAACCTCCAGCCAAAAGGAATCCAGGGTGGCTTAAAGAAATAGTGTGGGAAGCAGAAAGGATAGCTGCTCCCAAAGGAACTTTCAGGGAAAGGAAGAGGCCTCATAGGTTTGGAGGCTATTTTTCACTGATGAGAAGCATTAGTGATGTTGAACCTTCTTCATTTGAATAAGAAGATAAATTAAAAGTATGGAAGGATTCCATGCTTGAGGAATACAGGTCTATTATAAAGAACAATGTTTTGGAGATTGTGCCAAGGCCAAAAGGCAAATCAATGGTTTCTTCCAAATGGATCTATAAGATCAAACATGTAGTTGATGGAAGTGTGGAAAAAATCAAAGAAATATTTGTAGCCAGAGGCTTCAGTCAGAAAGAAGGAATCGAATACGAAGAGACTTTTTCTCTTGTATCAAGGTATACCTCCATTTGAGCTATTATTTCTTTAGCTTCTGTACATTTTTGGAAGCTACAATAGATGAATGTAAAAAAAACATTCTTGAATGGAAATATTGAAGATGAGGTATTTTTGGAACATCCAGATGGTATTATACTGCATAACAAAGGAACTCATGTATGCAAGATAAGGAAGGCCTTGTATGGTCTTAAGCAGGCTCCTAGAGTTTGGTATGACATGATTGATGGATTTTGTAAAAGACCGGGCTTTCAGAAAAGTGATGTTGATGCAAATCTATACTTCAATGTAAGAGGTAACCAACCTGTTATACTAATCCTGTATGTTGATGATCTCTTTCTAACAGGGGATGAAGGGCTAATAGCCTGGTGTAAGAAGAGGCTAACCTCAGAATTCGAGATGAAATACTTAGGCTTGATGCATTACTTCCTAGGATTGGAAGTGTGGAAAAGACATGGAGAGATATTTATGGCACAAGGAAAATACACAGTGGATGTACTAAAGAGGTTTGGTATGATGGATTGCAAATCCATGTCTACTCCGATGGCTACCAACCTGAAGAAGATGCATCATTCTGATACATGTTCAGATTTGGTGGATCCCACCATGTATAGGCATCTAATTGGATCATTGATGTACATGATCCACACTAGGCTAGATATATGCTATGCAGTGATTGCAATGATTCAGTTCATGACTGAATCGAGATAGAGACACTGGGTGGTAGCAAAGAAAATATTGATATATCTCAGAGGGACCATTACTTATGGTCTGAGATATACATCCACTGGTGGTTTATTTCTGCATGGGTATGCAGATGATGACTGGGCAGGAAGCCCAGTGGATCAGAAGAGTACTTCCAGATATTGCTTCAGTTTAGGATCCACTATGATATCTAGGTCAAGATGAAAGAAGGGATCCATTGCACATAGTACAACAAAGGATGAGTACATTGTAGCAAGTGATGCTAGCAAGGAAGCAATATGGCTCAGAAAATTGGTTTCTGGGGTGTTTAGTGACTGGTGAAAAGCGAGAGATGATGGTGGTTCACTGTGATAATCAAAGTTGCATAAAATTAACAGAGAACCCAGTATTTTATGATAGGTCAAAACATATTTACATGAGGTACCACTACATTCGAGACTTGGTCCAAAGAAAAACTTTAAAGTTACAGTACATAGCCACGAGCGAGGAGGTAGCTGATATACTAACCAAGACTCTGACCTCGAGATAGTTTATGTAGTTGAGAGGCAAGCTTGGTGTGGGTGAGAATGACTCCCTCACTGAGAGGGAGTGCTAAATTTGGTAGCATCGACAGTCATTCTCCAATGAGAGGCCGTATGGGCCACCCTGAGGCTAGCCAGGGAGATTTGGAGAATCAACCAGTCTTGTGAGGTATTGACAAAAGCCAGGGGGAACGTAAAATATCTATGAGTCAAATCAAAATTCAGGACAAATGCGATGCTATGTGAGTCTAATGCAAAAGTCAGGGGGAACGTACAACCTCTTTGAGCATATATAGTCTAGTGAAAACGTCAGGGGAAACGTACAACCTCTGTGAGCATACACAGACTAGTGAAAAAGTTAGGGGGAACATACAACCTCTGTGAGCCTAGTCAAACCTTGTGAGTCATGAGAAAAAGTCAAGGCATCTAGAAAAAGTTAGGTTGAATATAAAATTCCTATGAGCTAGAAACAAACGATATTCCTAATATTGCAAATGATGTAATTGTATTGATCTAGTGCGTTAACACGTGTAAACATTATCCACCATGAAGAGAATTTTGAATTTCCTTGTCAAGAGTTGTAACTAAAGTCTTGATTCTAGTTCTATGTTATAACTAAAGTGTAATGTTGAGTTGCAACTAAAGTCTTGAGTCTAGTTCTATGTTAGAACTAGAGTGTAATGTTGAGTTGCAACTAAAGTCTTGAGTCTAGTTCTATTAAAGTAATGTTGAGTTGCAACTGAAGTCCTGAGTCTAGTTCTATTTTTAGAACTAAAGTGTAATGTTGAGTTGCAACTAATGTCTTGAGTCTAGTTCTACTTTAGAACTAAAGTGTAATGTTGAGTTGCAACTAAAGTCTTAAGTCTAGTTCTAAGTTCTAACTAAAGCATGTCAGTCTCAAGTCTAGTTCTAAGTTTGAACTAAAGTGTAATGTTGAGTTGTAACTAATCTCAAGTCTAGTTCTAAGTTCAAACTAAAGTGTAAAGATAAGTTGTAACCAATATCAAGTCTAGTTATAAGTTCAAACTAAAGCATGAAGATGATTTATGTTTAATGCATGCATCCAGGCTACTATTTTGAGCTTCCCCTCTTCCCGTCTTCAACCTATATAAAAAGAGGTCGAACCCTCTCTTCATCATAGTTCTGCAACATAGTTTTGAAACACGATTTTCATATGCAGGTTGAGGGTGAAGTAATAGAAGATCACATCAGTGATAAAGAGACATCATATCAGAGGTGTATTTTAGCAAGGTCTTGTAAGTCTTTGTCAAGTCAGAGTCATCTTGGAAAGATGTTTGAGAGAAGAACTTTCATGCTAGATATTTGTAGGAGATCTTACATTATTAATGCAATAAAGAAATATTGTTTGCTGGGTTTTTTCTCCCTATACAGAGTTTCCCCGGGGTATATGTGTTGTTGATATGTATGTTTACTTATCTACATAATTATTGCTATTCGATTATGGTTTGGAATTGTTGAAATATATTAAGATGGAATCAAAGTATTGAAGAAAATAAAAGAATTAATCTGCATAAGAAATCAAGCTCATAATTTAATATCCTTAACAGATCTTCAATCNAAATTTTGGATCTCTATAAGACACAATTGTCTTTTGTATGCCATGTAATCAAGAAATTTATCTCATATAAACATCAACAATGTTGGTTTCCTTGTGAGTGAGCTTAACTTGAATAAAATGGGCAACTTTAGTAAGCTTATCCACCACTACCATGATAGAATCATGTTGCTTGTTTGTTCTGGGCATTTTGGTGATGAAATTGATTGTTACAACTTCCCATTTCCACTCAGGAATGGGTAATGGCTGTAGAAAACCAACTGGGCATCTATGCTCAACCTTTACCTTTTGACATTCCAAACATTTGGCAATAAAATCAACAACTTTCTTCATTCCTGGCCAATAATATTGGTTCTTGATAGTTGCAATAATTTTCTTATAACCTGGGTGCCCAGCATAAGGTACATTATGCATTTATCTCAATATCATATTTTTCAATTCCTGGGAATGTGGTACATAAATTCTTCCCCTATACGTGAGAATTTCATCATTATCTAGCTTGTATTCTTCAATTTTCTACTGCAAATTACCTTGCTGCAATTTTGCCACTAATTCCTTGTATTGCAAATCTAATTTTGTAGCCTCTAAAATTTTGTGTTTCAAATATGATTGGTACATGATAATGGTTGTAGCATGCAATTCATACACTCTTTTTTTGAGTGCATCAACCACTTTGTTCTCTTTCTCACTGATATGCTTTATATCAAAGTCATATTCACTTAGAAATTCTAACCATCTACTTTTCCTAGTATTTAGAGTTAGCTGATCAAATAAATATTTCAAGCCATTATGGTATTTCCTCAACTCAAACCTTTTCCCCATGACATAGTGTCTCCACTTCCTCAAGCCATGCACTATGGCTGCCAACTCCAAATCATGAGTGGCATAGTGTCTTTCATGCTCTTTCAACTTCCTTGACTCATAACATATAACAAACCCATGTTTACTGAGGAATCCACCAAGTATTTATTTATATGCATCTATGCATATAATGAAGAATTCATTTGGGTCTACAATCCTTAGTGTTGGAACACTTGTTAATAATTTTTTCAAGTGTTGGAAATTCTTTTCACAATCCAATGTCCATTGAAACTTCACACCCTTCTTTTGCAAGGAAGTGATTGGGTGTGCAATCTTTGAGAATCCTTCAATAAATCTCCTATAGTAGCCTGCAAGGCCCATGAATGATTTGAACTCTGTCACATTCTTTGGCGTTGACCATTTTCTAATGGATTCTATCTTCTTAGGATCCACTGCTATCCCATCCTTTGAAATGATATGTTCCAAATAATGAATTTGCTTCTGATAAAATGAACACTTGCTCAATTTGGCATACAATTGATGCTCACTTAATACTTGCAACACCATCCTCAAATGATGCTCATTCTCTTATTCTAACTTGGAATATACACAGATGTCATCCAAAAAGACAATGACAAACTTGTCTAAATATTCTCGTAAAACACCATTCATTAAGCACATGAAAACAACTATCGCATTTGACAACCCAAATGGCACCACTGTGAACTCATAATTACCATACCTTTTCTTGAAGGTGGTATTGTTGATATCTTCCTCTTTAATCCTTACTTGATGGTATCCTGACATGAGATCTATCTTTGAAAATATCTTTGCATCCTTCAATTGATCAAAGAGATCATCAATCCTTGGAAGATGACACTTGTTCTTTACAATCACTTTATTCAGTTGTCTGAAATCAATGCACAATCTTAATTTCCAATCTTTATTCTTCACAAACAACAATGGGGCACTCCAAGGTGACACACTTGGACATATATACCCCTTCTTCAAAAGTTCTTCAAGATGCATTTGCAACTCATTTAGCTCTGGTGTACTCATTCTGTAAGGAGTCTTTGACACTAGAGCTTCTCCATGCATCACATTTATAAAGAAATCAATATCTCTCTTTGGGGGTAGTCCTGGTATCTCCTTGAACACATCATCAAAATATTTCAGGACTGCATGATCTTCCAATTTTTGCACCTTATCTTTAGGTGTCTCTTCCATATGAGTTGCAAATATTTGACACAATTTTCTAAAACATTTCTTCAATTGCAATGCTGAAATTTCTCTGATGATTACTGCCCTGTGAATTCCTTGCACTTTCCTTAGGTTCCCTTCCTCATCCAAGAAAGTAAATTTCTTGTTATGATAGTCTAGGATAGCATGATATTGGTCCAACCAATCCATCCCAATTAGACATTCATAGGAACCTAAAGGAAAGATGTTCAAATCTGACCTAGTGTTCAGTCCATTCATCTCCATAAGACATGACTTAACCATCTCATTAACTTTTCTTTTGGCTCCAGTAGCCAGCTACACCAACCAAGATTTTCCATGCTTGATTCTTGGAATTTGCAAACTTTCCACCATCGTAGGATTTTTATAACTATGACTATCTCATGAATCAATTAAAATAGAAATGGTTTGGTTGTTTATCATACCTTCCACTTTAATCATATGTGACTGATACCTTGCTTGCTTGTTGTCCAGGGCTGCATAGATCTTTGGTAAATTTCTTCCCATGTCCTCCACTTTTTCATCTTGTCATACATTATGAACAATCCTCACTTTTTCACCTCTCTGAGGACAATCTCTGAACATGTGATCTCCTTTACAACCCCAACATTGAATAGGTGGTTGCCTTAGCCTTTGACCCCTTGTCTCAATTGTTTTGGGTTCTCTAGAAGTTGGTTTTCCCTGAGTATTATTTCTGAAGAACGGCGACTTAGTTCCTTTCTTCCTCTGATCCATCTTGAATTTCTTTTTGTATTCCCAATATTTTTGGAAAGTTGGCCTTGATTTTTGTTGATCATATAGGCATTTAGCTCACCTTATGGTCTCCTCCAATGTCTTGGTGTTAAGTACCTAAACTAGATCTCCAAATATACTTCAGAAATAACGAAGAATAAACCATAAACCATTCACCATAGCAATGAACATAAGAAATATCCAAAACCCTTGAGGTAGGGTAACACCATATATTAATCCTTATGGAAGGATAAAACTCCTCAAGCAATCCTTGCTTGTACAATCACAATATTCTTCACTATGTTTCATTACATTGCCTACACTGCTTTATATATCTCTCCCTATCTCCTAGGAACCTTCTAGAGAGCCTGTTGACGGGTGAAACTGTCTATCCGTCAATTGAGAGAGTGGAACCGGTCCGGGGCTGTCTAAATAACCCAAGACGTTTGGAATGGACCACCCTGATGAGTTTAACGGCTCCGTTGGCCGCTCTAAGGTCTCCTAAGAAAACCAAAGAGAAAACTGATATGAATTAACTAATCTAACTAAACTAACAAACAAATTAAACTATCTAAAACAAACTAAAAGAAACTAAACTAATTACAACTAATGAAACAAACTAAACTAACTGGCTAATATGCTAATCTAATTAAAACAAATTAATAAATTATATTAAAACTAAATCTAACTATTCTAACTATTATATACAATCGGCTAACTACTATTATAATGATTCAAATCAACTATCTAATTATCAGTTGTGATATTTCTTATTCAAAAATGTACACTATAAACAACCTACAGATTTAATTAAAACCTGCAAAACTCATGTATTCATTGCATTAAGACAACCAAGAATCTCTTTTTTGATTTTTATATTTTATGAAAAAGAAATAAAAACTACTGAAATTAAACGATCTAATATATTTACTGAAATTAAACAATCTAATATAAATCTAATTAAACTTATATCTATATTAAACTAAATAAAAACAATAAACAAAAGACTAATTGAACTGGAAACGCTCTAAGTCTGCCCTATGTAAGATGACTTCTTAAGCTGGTTGGAGGAGAGAAACTCGCACCGTTTAGTCCTTAAGCTTTTCGTAAACGATCAGCTGTGCTGCTCCTTGAATTATTTTACAGGACAAACAAGACATAAAAGAAAATCATAACAATCTTATGATAACAAATTCCTGCAATAAGGGAAACCTGTTATGCAGAAAACTTGTATATAACAATTCAATTTATGAAGAAGATAAAAC
>JASDQU010817719.1:65106-75318 GCA_032191745.1 Picea mariana
CTTGGTTGTCTTAAGGCAGCGAATACATGAGTTTTGCAGGTTTTAATTAAATATGTAGGTTGTTTATAGTGTACATTTGTGAATAAGAAATATCGCAACTGATAATTAGATAGCTGATTTGAATCATTATAATAGTAGTTAGCCAATTGTATATAATAGTTAGAATAGTTAGATTTAGTTTTAATATAATTTATTAATTTGTTTTAATTAGATTAGCATATTAGCCAGTTAGTTTAGTTTGTTTCATTAGTTGCAATTAGTTTAGTTTCTTTTAGTTTGTTTTAGATAGTTTAATTTGTTTGTTAGTTTAGTTAGATTAGTTAATTCAGATCATTTTTCTCTTTGGTTTTCTTAGGAGACCTTAGAGCGGCCAATGGAGCCGTTAAACTCGTCAGGGTGGTCCATTCCAAATGGCTTGGGTTATTTAGACAATCCCGGACCGGTTCCACTCTCTAAATTGACGGACGGACAATTTCACCCGTCAACACCTCCTTCCCCAAGTAGATCTAGGCATAGAGCCTTCCAAAGTATGCACACAAAGCACTACAAACGACTTACACTAAGCTCTACAAGTCTCAACATACAACACGCACCAAGCCTCTTACAATAATTTGCACTTAGCATACTGGCCTCTTCTTACATTTCCTAGATACTTATTTATACATTACAAAATAGGCCTAAGCATGGGTAAACCCATGGGCCAACATCCCCATACCCATTACATAAGCCTAAAACCCAAAAATCCCTAAAAAGGGGCCAATATCCTGTGATCTCCACTTCGGCTTATGCTCCACCTTCGACAGCCTATTGAAGTCCCAAAAATAGATCAAACATGACCAAGGATCCTCAAAACTTGTTCAAGGGCCAATAGGCCCCCAACAGTCACCTATGACTCGTCTTGAGTCACTTTGCTCTGGGTAATTCTGCCTCAAAAGCCTCAATCTTGGCTCGAGTTGCTTTGACCTGTTTCTCTGCCATGACCTCCTACTCAACAAACTCTTAGATTGTTGCTTCGTTGATAGGTCCCTCTAAGCATTGTTCAGCTACAATGATGACTTGTTTTAGTTCTACTCCTTGGCCTTCGATCTCTACGAATAGTTGGCACACCTCATCCTGTATTGGTTGAAGCCTCTGAGTCACTTCCATGACTCTGCTTTGAATGGTGTAGACTTATTATTGAGCACTATGTTATTCTTGGTATCGCTTCATCCTCGCAATGGATGACAGGGGCTTCAACTGCACCTGTACTCTTTCTACTTGTTGCTTTTCCTCCTGGAGATGTGACTCTAGTGCCTTCAATTCAGGATCCTCAGTGAGTCACTCATAAGTTTGGGCACTGGGATCACTTAGTTCTTTACATTCCATGGCAAGGGTATTGATTCTTTCAACTGTGCTTCAAGAAGTTGCTTCTTGTTGATCCTGCACATCCTGTGGAGTACTGGGCACTATTCGTAGCTCCAGATATGTGATTATTTGTTGAAGTTGTTGGATGGCTTCCATGCATTGTGCTACTTGGTGTTCTACTAGTTCTTCCTCCTTCTACTCCAATCCTTTCATAGAGAAAAGTGCTCTGTTGACTACTTCTTTTACTCTAACCTACTTCGTGAGCATCTTTTCTTTCTCCTACCGGATCTTCACTCTCTCTTCTTCAAACTTTGCTTGAAGGGCATCCCTCTCCTGTTGTGCAATCACGTGTTTCTCTATAACTTCCTCTTGTGCTTGATGCAGGGCTGTTATGACCTATTCTTTCTCAGCTTGTGCTCGATGAAGGTGAGCTTTAGTTACATCATCTAGTCTGGAGAGTTGGGCAGCATCATCTCCCAAATTTGGTTCTTCTGAGGGTGGGGGCATAGTGGAAACTGTGCAGCTCGAATAAAGGGCTTGATGTTCACCCCTTAGATCTACTTCAATTCTATCATACATGGATTCTTGTTTTGCTTCGTTTATTTTCAACATCTCTTCTGAGGCATCTCCGACAACTGAAATAATGAAGTCGATGTCATTGACCATGAGTACACTCTGCATCTTTGGCTTATTGGATTTGGAATTCTTCCATGATGAAGGTTTTCTGGGGGAAACCTTCCTTTTCTTATATGGATCAGTGTCATCAAGGAGGTTCCGTGGCAGTGTTCTTATACATATTACTTCTTTTTCTTCCTGTTGCTGCTTGGGGAATCATACTCTTTGCGAGTAACCACCGAATTCTCAATGAGGTCTGGGTCAGACAGCTCTATGGGGTCAACAAGGATAAGGATTTTTGCAGGCTAGTATTTAATGATTTCTTTCAGGTCCTCTGTAGTGAGTTTGTGGTAGTACTGAATTTCTTCTTTTCTTTCATCATCACACATAGTGATATAAATAAAATGCCTATCTGTGTGGAATTTCATAAGAGGCTTGAACCTGTCCAAGGTGTTCATCGTCATATGAGGGAAGGACTCAATAGCCCTCCTAAGCTGTAGGTAATAGGTATGAAATATTTCATTTGACTGCCACTTCGTTCCCATATCACTTGAATACTAGAGCGTTGTGAACTTTGCAACAAGCACCTCGAATGGATCTATGTGAGGGAAGGTCGCACCTTCTGGCATCTACCAAGTAGTAAATGCGATGAGGATCAAGAGCCAGCTGAAGTGAAACTCATAGACCTGATCTTGAGCTTTGCGACAATACAATTCAAGATGGTTAACTAGGTACTTCACCCAGTTCATCTATAGGCCTTCTACCCATTTCCCAGCGAGGTCAATGACAAACCCCATGACTTGCGTGGGTCTATTCTTTCTTACTAGATTTCCTGCAATTAATTGGCATGCTAGGTGCACTGCGCCATTCTGGATAGGGGATACCTTGTAGCCTCACGTCTCCTTCTCAACATCGTCGTATGTTTCTTTAATCATTTGTGCCAAGGCACGGTCTGCAACTTTTCCTGGGTAGAAATCTTGTGGGTCTGGTCCCTGCATGCTTAGTTCGGTGATCCTATGGATCAACGTCGGATTGACAGTGATTCATCTATCCAAACACAAATAGCCACCGTGGAAGCACGACGACAAGGGCTTAGTGCAGGCGTTAACCTCCTGGTGCCTTCCAAAATGTGGAATCTTCATTACATTCAAAAGGGTGGACTGCATGGGGTTCATTGTCTACGACTGGGGGATGATTTTTGTCTTCTTTCCCTTTGTCTTGGTTAGATATTTGTGAGGCATGAGAATTCCATATCTCTTACAATCTCCCAGGTTATAGCCAATGATTTTCAATGTCGGAATCCTCTCTAGCTGTGGTCTGACTGCGCGTATCCCCGGGACACTGTCGCGACTCACTACACCGACCATGGGTGGAATGTAATCGGGTAGGATGGATGGTAATAACTTCTCATTGGCCAAGTAATCTCTATGCTTAGTTCTTTTCTCAGTCGCAGCTCGGGATGGTCCAAATCCATGAGCAGTCGACGGGGAGGCTTGCACTCCTCTTGTTGATGAAGCTTGTACACCCACAAACATTACTCTTTTAGTCATGAGTTCGACGAGTATCTCCTTCACAGATTCTTTGACTGCGCTAAGTTCTTCGGACATACACGCTCTTGGTTGAATATCTCAGATTGAAGAGAAACTACTCGATGCAACAGAATGAATGGCGATAGCTCGATGATCATTGCATGAAATCAACTAATATGTAAGCTCAGATAATCACGGGTGGAAAAAGTGTTCTTAGTGCTAGGCTCAAAAAACTAAGTAGAAAACTAGGTAACGGATCTCTCCAACATGCGAGAAGCCTTCAGTAATGCAGTTATGTCCATTATGGCATGGTCCCAATAGTCTAATGGTGAGATTCCTGGCCATAAATGTTGTTCTAACCATTTTGGATAATGGTTAAAATGCCTCCAATGGTCATATTACTTAACCATGGTGAAGTTCTATGTTGTGTTGTGCTAGTATCCCGGTGAAGTTCAAATTCTGGAATCCTTCCTTCTGAGTAGTTCCTTCTGGATCTTTCAGTAACTTTTCTATCTTTTCTTTGTTCTTATTGAGCTTTCTATCCTTCTTCCCAGTGATCTTTGTTTCAGTATTCCTCTTTCCATTTTGATTCTTATATTCTCTTGGCATAGTAACTTTGCATTGTTGATGGTCTTTACTAGGGCTCAAGGGAAATACTACTTCTCTATCTAGTGTAGGTGCTCTATTCTCCTCTATAGATAGGTATCTCAAGTCCTCCTGTGTTCTTTCAATTTAGAAATCCTGATGTCTGGCCCTTAGTAGTTTTGGTTGATCTTATTTTTATTTCAATAAGTGCACGATTCTCTTGATCATGAAGTCTCTTAGGTCTTTCTTTTTATGTTCTAGGTCTTTTTCTTCCTTCCTTCGAGTCTGATCCTTCTCAATCCAGGTTTTTCCTAGTAACATAGTAAATGGAGTGTTGTTCTCAATAAATTTAATAACCTCAAAATCTTCCTTTGTTGAAGTTCCATGAGCACTCATAGATATTTGGGTGAGTCTTCCACACAGGGTTATCAACTTTCCTCTAAAAAATCATATTCCTCCTAGTGAAGGAATCATAGCAGGCTTCCCTAAAATTTCCCAAGTTATTTCTTTCATGAGATTCACATGTGTTTCCTCATCTAGAACACAGTCAATGTCGAAGTCTCCTATTCTTGTTTCTATGCATTCTTTTTCTTTGAAGATTTCTGGTAAGTTGATATCTCTGTGATAATTCAAGGTTTCTTTCATTTGCAATGGTACAGTCTCTAATTTTTTCTAGGGTTCTACTATGGTCTCAGTTTCTTGACCTTCCTTAGGGTTTTCTTATCTCATATTCATTCTTTCAACCTTAGCAATCATTCTAGGGAAATCCAAAACTTCATGATCCATAGCTTTACAACAAAAAAAACTAGGTCTTCTTCCAGGGAATTCCTTAGCAAGATGTCTCGGTCTTCTGCAACCGTAAAAAAGAGTTAATCCTCTCTTTCTCTTAAATGATCCCCAACCCTTCCTGTACTGCACACTAGGATCATGGTAGCTAACCTGCAAAAAACTCTTTCTAGGATCATGCATCCATTTGTTAGTCCAAACATTCTTTCTATGCATAGGAATAACATATCTTTCATTATTTCTATCATATCTACTCATATCAAACCTTCTTTCATCTAGTTGTTCCCTAGTTTTCAGGCTAGGAAAAAATTTGTCAAACATACCTAGATCCATACCCTTGAAACAAAAATTTTCACTAATCTTACTTTCAGCAGAGCACAAAGCTTTCAGATCTTAAAATTTTCACTATTCTTACCTTAACCAGAGCACAAAGCTTCAAGATATTACCTATTTTCCTTAGATGAGACTTCTCTTCTTAGAATAGAGCTTCTTCTTCCTTAGTTCCCAGCAATCATAGTTTCAGGTCAGATCTTCGCATAGAGCTTCTTCTTCCTCAATTCCCAACAATCATAGTTTAAGGTCCCTGCAATAGAACCATTTGTTGGCACAGGGTCAGACCTGGGGTTCAATGCTACAACAACATACCAACAAAACCCTAGCTACCGACCCTTTCGACAACACCTACGAAGAAAATGAAGTCTCACCCAAGGTAGAGGCAAGGGTGGTTGCAGGACTCCAGTGTCTGCAACCTTAGCTGCGACATAGATCTATGATTGTAACACCTTAATAAAGAATTTAGTAGTTATGATTCATCAATATTCAGTCTTATCTTACAACGCAACTAAACCCTAACAAAATATCTACGCAATGTTCACATAGATTCAATAGACTCAAGCACTAAGAATACCAACATAGATAATATCTAGCATTCATTCACATTATTCGGCACAAATCTATCATATTAGATTCATCTATCATCTAACATCGCACTAAGCATTGAATCACATAAAAAAAAGAACAACCAAGAAGCAAAAAGCATTCACAACACAGGATATACGTAATTCACCCCCACCCTGGGGATACATCCACCAACTCTTTATCTTCTTTATTATCTTCGATCAATCTTCTTACATGCACAAAGCCTCAAAATAAACTCTGTAGAGGACAGAAGATCTGCGCACCTCACCAGATCCTCCTTCCTCGAGTAGATCTAGGCACAGATCCTTCCACAGTCTATGCACAAAGTACTACAAATGACTTACACTTAGCTCTGCAAGTCTCAACATACAACACGCACCAAGCCTCTTACAATCATTTGCACTTAGCATACTGGCCTCTTCTTACATCACCTAGCTACTTATTTATACATTACAAAATAGGCCTAAGCATGGGTAAACCCATGGGCCGACATCCCCATACCCATTACATAAGCCCAAAATACAAAAATCCCTAAAAAGGGGTCGATATCCCACGATCTCTTCTTTGACTTGCACTCCACCTTCGACACCCTGTCGAAGTCCCAAAAATAGGTCAAACATGACCAAGGATCCTCAAAACTTGGTCAAGAGCCAACATAACCCCGTCATCGTCCACCTCATGCCTAGTCAACACTGAGTCATCACTGAGTCATTTTCAAGTCATATCCCATGTGTAAGAATATCTCTAGATTCCAAATATAACCAATAATATGCTGCCATATGTCACAAATTGTATGTTTCCACATGTCTCCAATGTTGATTTTCCATGTGTCATGACCTCATCCATTGACATGTGTCATATTCTCATTCGTTGGTTTTCATGACTTGGAATATCTTTAAGAATTTGGCTAAGTATGGGATATGGGACAAGAGGGGAGGAGGGAAAATTGTGGGAAAAATGGTTAAGTATGAGAGTAGTAGGAGTAGCATGGAAAAGAGGAAAATGGTTAAGTGTGTAGATGGAAGGTGAGGGAAATAAGTGATGAGAGTACTTAGTCATAATTTTAAAATGGAGGGGAGAACATGATACTTAGAAAAATTATTCATAATCTTTCTGTCGGACCTTTAGACCAGATCTTGAATAAATTAGGCATACGGAAACATATTTATGATCCAAAAAGTGCATGATGAGGCTGAGAATGAGGGTTATAGAATGAACTTATAAAATTTCAAAATTTGTCTTCTTTTGATATCAAATCTTTTATGAATCCAAGAGCGGTAAAATATAGATGACCAAATTTTGGTCAACAATGATCTCCTAGGGATCCTGAGGACAATTAAACGTGCCGACAAAGGTAGACCATGTGTGGGAAATGTTTTTCATGCTTAGGTATAAGTCCCACTTTGAATTCAACCTAGAAACACTTTAAATAATTAATGGTAATAAATGGGCTTGGAAAAAGGTTTCATTGAAAATGAAGGTGAAACACATCCTCTACAAAGGAACCCATGAATGAGACAATACAAACCCTTGTATGTCATGAACCCCATGCCAAAAATTTTTACCCCCATCCATTTCATATTCTTTACATGTCTTAGAGAGGTTCCACCTAGGAAACACTCCTTGACTTAAGGAATGACTCACCCAATAGGTCACCATGAAAACCCTCCCATACCTAAACTTGGTAAGTTGCATAAGGTATTTGAGAACTTGTTTAATTTGATAAGGTAGTTTTGATGCACATGTTTATATGGCTCTTGTATTAAATGTGATTTTACTTGGCATGATACATTTGACTTGAGATCCTTGGAGGGTGCATTCATCTTGTCTTTGCAGGACCTTGTTTGATGGATGAGTTAGAGGAACAAGCCTAACTTGGGCCTTCATTGGGGCAGGGAGCCCATAGGTTGGATGCCATGACCCACACCCTGGGAGAAGCTATATGGTGAAAGTTTCATTTGGAGTCATTAGGAGACACATTGAAGGATGAAACTTGCCCCCTCTTTTCCTAAATTGACCTTGGAAGGACAAAACATATCTCTCTAGGGATTGACGTCATGATTTGGGGCTAGGGTTTGATGATGGTGGTGATGAATTGTAGAGAATTGACATGCTTGGATGAAGAGAAGACCCTATTGCATGAAGGGATGGCCTTTGTAGGCCCAATGACTTCCTCTCCAAGCTCAACGATTTTCTAGAAGTGCCAAAATGTCACCCTAGAGGGGCATGACGTCATCTTTTTAGGGTTTCTTTGTGTAAAAATTAAATTAATTTTGTAAAGGAGAAAAATAAAGGAGGCCAACGTCCTTATTTTGTGTTTTACCCTAAATGATATGTGGAAAAACTAATTTTAGAGGTCTTGTATAAATAGAGACCTAATTCATTTCATTTTATCATAATTCTCTCACTTGAGAGGAGCTACTTGGCTGAAATTTTCTCCCCTCTTGGGAAAAACTTATCTCTCTCTCTTTGATGTTATTTGGATGCTTATAACTTGTCTTGTGGAGCTAAGTTGTGTGCTACCTCTTGGAGGCTTATATTTTTCTACGATAATGAAATTATCTTGGTAGATAAGGGTTTATATTGCATATGTTTTGGAATTGGTAAGAAATTTATGCATATTATTGGTTTTTATTTCTTGTTTCAAGGTTGTTCTTGGATAAAATCCTTGAAGGAGTATAAGGGAAAACACCCTCCACCAATTTTATCATTTTTGTTGATTGAGTAAGTTATTGCAAAGGTTTCTAGGAGGAGTAAAAGGGCTTACACCCTCCTAGACTTACCTTGTTAGATTTACTTTCTCTAGAGAGTAAAAGGGATTACACCCTTAGAGAAGTGGTAGACCTAAATTTATACAAGAAGACTCCATAACCTGTTGACAATGCACTAATTTAATTTTTCATTGGAGAAATAAAATCATTTTCATTGGTACACGTGATTTTGAGAGATATTGACTTTGTTCAAGTTGGAATTTTTTCTTAGTGTCACAAGGTTGCTTGAGCCACTAAGGCATCTAGGTTGTCTTGGTAGTTATTTGGTTATAATAAATTAAAATATACATCCATTAGGGCTGCAGAAAAACTCATTCAAATTCTTTCTTTAACTTACTTTTCCACCATTAAAATTTGTGTGGAAGCCACTATACTTAATCTACTTGAGGTTGGCTATCTTTTGGGTGGTTTACTAGCTCAATTTGGTGGTTGGATTTTTCTGTTTTAGAACTTTTTTTCTACAACCACTTGGATGTTACAATAACTTGCTTATAACATCATCTAATATCCTTCTATTGTCACAAAAGTCTTGTTCTATTTCCTAGATTTAAACTAGTAATTTCTAGCTTAGTCTCTTACATCATTTACTTGACTTTTTGTGATATATTTTACAGCCATTGTTATCATTTACTCATTGATATATATTTGTTTTTACTGCTACAATATAGGAAAACAATATTCTCTTGTTTGTCCTTTGATTATTTGGATTGTACATCTACATTTTGTCTTGTCTTGGGAAGGTATAACACTCTTTTGAAAGTACACTCCACTTTGGAAACCTATCCTCACCAACAAGACTCTTACCCAATCCATTTTCCACTTCTTACTTTGACCTATTGGGGTTTCACCTTCCATTATTTCACTTTCCAACTCAATCCCCCTAGTTTCATAAAGATTCCCCCCTTTTGGTGATTTTCATCATCACTAAAGTGAGGAGAGTGTCCATCTAAAGTGATAGTGGGTATATACTCTCACAGTTGTCCCACATTTGTGGATTAGGTCGATCTTTTCCCAACCTACTATTTTTGTGATAACATTTTTGCACTATTGTTGGGGATGATTTTGAATCCTCTTTTGTTCTCTAACGACACTTTGGAAAGATTTGATCCCAAATCATTTACCACTAGATTTTTTGGCAACTCCATTGAGAGAAGATACCCTCTCCATTTTTTATGAACACTAAGTTCATCTCACGACTCCATTGAAGTAACATCCCAGATAATGGAACCATGGAATTACATGATTTACCATGGTATTTCCATAAGTGTTATCGGACTAATCGGTAGGTGTGGACACTAACTGATCTCCCTAGATCCACCTAGATCTAGAACAAAACACACCAGAACATGATGCTTTCCTTACGTTTTAAATATTGAATTTACTAACTAAAGAGGGATGGGTGACATACAATTTAAATGTTGCTTCCTCTCTCCATCGCCATCCTAGCTCTGTTCCAACGCTCATACAATGATGATCCTGCAAAAGAACGCAACCAACCAAAGTGATAGTAACAGTATAAACTCAATATAAACCTATGTATGTGATCAAGGAATCATACAATAAAACACAACAAGCTTTATAGGAAAGAATCATATTACTGTATCATATTAAATGTGAATGAGAGATTACAACCATGGCCTTGATGTCGTAAGGTCCCTTCCAAC
>JASDQU010817720.1:0-35812 GCA_032191745.1 Picea mariana
CCAACCCGATTGGATAATAGAAGTAAGGGATGAATGGAAGAATGACGAAAAAGTGTGGACTCTCATTCAAAGGTTGCAACAGGATTCTAGTGCATCAGATACATTTACATGGAAAAATGATTCACTATGGTACAAATATCGCTTATATTTATGTAAGAACTCCCAACTCAAACAAAAAGTACTATTGGAATTGCACACCTCTCCAATAGGAGGGCACTAGGGATTTTTGAAAACCTACCATAGGGTCAAGAAGGATTTTTTTTGGGATGGCCTTAAAACTGATGTTCAAAGGTTTGCCGCAGAATGTTTGGTTTTCCAACAAAATAAGGTGGAAACAATTAAGACCCCAGGTCTTTTACAACCATTAGCCATCCCAAGTCAGTGCTGGGAGGAGTTTTCCATGGATTTCATAACAGGGTTACCAAAGTATGAAGGAAAGAGTGTCATCATGGTGATTGTTGATAGACTCACCAAACATGCACACTTTTGTGCAGTCTCTCATCCCTTCAAAGCCAGTATAGTTGCCACCGCATTCATGGCGACAGTTCAAAAGCTACATGGCATCCCAAAGATTATTGTAAGTGACATAAATCCCATCTTCACTGGACATTTTTGGACATAATTATTTTCTTGTTTGGGTACTCAATTGGCTCATAGCTCATCCTATCATCCTCAATTTGATGGATAAACCGAGATAGTGAAAAAATGTTTGGAAGGCTACCTTCATTGCTTTGTCTCTAATAAACAAACACAAAGGTTCAAATGGTTACCCTTGGCAGAATGGTGGTATAACACTTCCTTTCATACTGCAACAAAAATGGCACCATTTATGGCATTCTACGGATACCACCCTCCTTCCATCACTTCTTCTCTAAAATAAAAATCTAATGTTCAAGCAGTGGAAGATCACATTGAGCATCAACAACAAGTTCTCCAAATCTTAAAGGACAACCTGACCATGGCACATAATCGCATGAAACAACAAGTAGATCAGCATCGTAGTGAAAGAAGTTTTTAAGCAGGGGATTGGGTGTTTTTAAGACTACAACCATACAAACAGATGTCCCTCAAGCAAGCCAAGAAGGATAATAAATTATCACAAAAGTACTATGGCCCTTATAAGGTGTTGCAAAATATTGGTACTATGGAATATAAATTGGAGTTGTCTTCATCTTCTCGAGTACACCCAGTTTTCCATGTTTCATGCTTAAAGAAGGTTATAGGTGACAAGATCCCAGTTCAAACTATATTTCCAGAACTTGACGAGGAAGTTAAAATCATATTGGAGCATGAAGCTATCACTGACACAAGAATTCGCCAGCTGAGGAATAGATCCATTTAAGAGTATCTTGTTAAATGGAGGAAACTACCGGATGAAGATTCCACTTGGGAAGATGAGTCTTTTATACATAAGCATACAAATTTACTCAAGCATTGCGAAGAACACTTGTCTCAAGAGGAGGGGCATGCTAAGCCCTAAATAGTGGCTCATTACCCATTAATTGGGGCATATTACATTAGTAATGTTATTTTATTTATGTCGGCTTTAGTCCATTAGTTGTAATTGTACCTCCTAGTCTCCTATATATACCAAGGAGTCATTTTCATTTTGAATCATCTTGTATTTGGACATTTATGTGGGGTATAAGGAGGTTTCCCCCTCGAAGAGGCTTATTACCTGGAATTCTCTCTTTTTCAAGGCATTGAGTACTTATTCTAAGGTTTTTCTATGCTATATTGATATTTGGTTCTTAACACTGGGATAGAGACTAGAGTCCTTATGAGTACCTTGAGGCTTTCATGCCTTAATGGAAAGTTCTCTTGCTGAAAATCATGGGAATACATAAATGTCCCTTGATCTTTAGATCTTGCAAGTGGCTTGACATCAGCTCATTTATTCACACTTTGCAAGATGTACTTAGGTACCTTGGCACTCATTGACATCAATGGTGAGATTGAATCACATTGGTTAACGACATCCATCAATGGCCGTTAATCCAATGAATTATTTTCATGCTCGACATCGACACATTTATTCACATGACTATAATTGTACCATCAAGTTTTGTAGCAGGTGGAGACTATATACTTTTCCATGACACCATTAGCAGTTTGCAGCAACATACTTCCATCCATTTGAGAGTACCATAGTTCCACTTTCATCTTTTGACTCATACAACCAAGAAGTTCATGTTCCTTCACTTCACAATCCATGATCCAATAACAACATCAACCACATTCCTATTTCATATTTCATCAAATTTTTGGGTAAGTGGAGGTATGTTGTTTTCTAATCTTTAATCATGTAATTCCTTTTTTTTTTTTTGTAAGTAAGTATTCCATAAAAAACATTTCAAAATAAAAAATTACAGCATCGACATGTCTATCCGAGGACTGTAGTTACTGAATTTCCCCACGGGGAAACCAATTCAGCCAACCTCCCAGGTCCAAAACAATTATTTCATAAAACTGGTTATATAACATCATTAAACATCTGGAGTGGAATCACCCCATCGGGAAACTGATTCACCCATGCTTCTAGACCCTATAGGATCGACATAGGATAATCATAATAGATTATAACTGAAAACACAAGTGACAAAATATAAACAAAACAATCAACAAGCCATGTAGTCTGACACATGTGAAACTCAAGTTGTGGGTGTGTAGCGTGGCGCCGTATCCAAGGTGGGTGCCTGGAGCGCTGGAGCCAAGTATAGTGCTGCGTCGTCCACTAGAGACCTATGCTAAGCTGGGACCAATATCATCTTTGTGTCCCCTAGTACATTTGGTGCCACTTCTGATGGGTGGCATGAACCATGCAAAGAGGAGAGCAACTACATGATTTACGTCCCCTTTCCGTCCAAGAATTCTAGTCGAAAGCACAGGTCGTCCACCTCTTTTCAAACCTCGAACATTATGCCTTGAATAATTTCAAGGTCGTCTTGTACCTTTTTGCAGGTAGCGCAACCTGAGCAGGAGTGGGGCTTCTCCTGATGATTCTCATGGAAGCTGAGAAAACCTTCACATGGAGATTGGATCGATGGTGATTGCACCGATGAAGGTGTAGGAGTAGATTTCTTGGGTGAATTGGGAGGGACAACCAGGGTAGGTTGCAAAGAGGAGGCCAAGTCTGGTATTGGCCCTAGGTTGAAGCCCCGTGATTTCCCTAGGATGTTGAACCATTCAACTCTACATGCATAGGGTGAGGAGAGAGGAGGAAGACCACTGAGACTATGAGCGAACTACTCCAAAGAGGATGGCGAGGAGGGTGATGAGATATGCGAGGGTGTGGGGGTAGGTGGGGGTTGAATTGCCATGCATGACCGATTTTGTTGCCAAGACAAACCACGTTTGGACTTCCCACGTAGTCTTGGCATGGTTGGAGTAGAGCAAAGGTAAGGAGGAACAAGGAAATGGCGAGGGTGACCGATGAGCACCAGAGGAGGGAGCAGACCACAGGATGGCTCTGACAAAACATAATAGAGATGGAGAAGATGCTGGTGATATTCATGGTATGAATACCACTGAGAGGGGAGGACGCACATGCATAGAGGTGACTAGAGTAATGGCGGATCCATCGAACAGACAGGAGGCCATAGCTGAGCGCACTAGGATTAATGGCACTCTGGTAGAAATGAATTAGCTTTAAGCTCATGGTGTGGGAGGTAGGGAGGGGCATGCACCTGTCACATGGTTGTTTCCACGTTGACAGTTACTATTCCCATCCTCACGACACCTGTCCTGCACTAACACCCCATTCGAGGGTAATCATGTAATTCCTTGAATGCTAGAAATGAATGAATTTGGAAAATTCTCTCCCCATGATTACATTGCCTTTTCCATTTTTCATGAACCTAAAATATCTTCAGTTGGGGGGGAAGTATATCATTACCATTTGATTCCATATTCCACATGTCATCATCTCATTTACCACTGACCACCATGTCTCTTCCAAACTACACTTTATTGCACTTTGATTCCAGATATTGTTCTATTTTGACATGGTTCATAACATGACGAAAGGGATTTCTAATATACATTGATGGTTCGTCATTTCTGGTGCATGTATGATTTTAAAACATTATGTATTGTAGTAAGAACACAAGTAAATGAATGAATGTTGTTAACACAAGAACCAACATTTGTCATATTCATGGTTGTCACACAAGAACCAACCATAAGAAAAAAACTGTTGCCACTCATGTATCTCACATCATGGAATGCTTTATTGCTAAAAACCACCATCATACAAAGCCAAAGTTAAAAATACAAAAGTTTAGAAAGAAATTCATGCAACGTTGCATGAGGACATGCAACAAGTTAAGTTGGGGGGAGTGTTGGATCTCAAAAATACCATATTTTATTTCCCTTTTCATACATTATCCTTCACATTGATCCTTATTCATCACTTCATTAATCATTTACTATACCATTTCCATAAATAAAATGGGTTTACCTTTGCTATTTTCCAATTTATTTATTTTTGTGTATTTTAAGAGAATTCTTGATTAAATATTAGGAAATTAACATATTTTTCATAAATATCTAAAAGTTGTGTGAGCTTTGAAATGTGTAGGAATATTTCAAAGGATTATTCAAAAATATTTTCGAATACTTCCTACGCCATTTCAAGATTTGAAGGAGATAATTATTCAAGCTAATTTCAAGGAGGAATATCATGAGAGGATTTGTGAGGATTTGAAGGGATAAGTATTTTGTAATTATAGAAAATTGGTTGAGAGAAAAGTGGATCTGTAATTATGAGTTGCTTATCTTATTTTCAAAGCACTCATGTATAAATAAGAGGGCTTTTTCCTCATTTGGGTAAGAAGGAGAAGAGGAAGAGGAAAAAGAAGAACAGCGTTAGTCTTTACTCTTGATATAATGAGTTAGTCATGGATTTCATCATTTTGTAATAGAGTTGATGTTTTAGAGTAAATATTTTGATTTCTCCATAATAGAGTTGTTATTTTGAATTATTAATATAGATTTTATGTGAGCTCACATATGTTTGTCATTTTTCATTTGTTATTTATGTTATAGATGATTTTTCCTTTGTTTAACTTCATGCTTTCTCAATCAGGTTTCATTTATGCAATTTCATGCTTCCGTTTATTTCATGCAATTCAATTTCAATCATGTGTTTCTTTTTCAACCATTGGATTAGGTTATCTTACTTTCACCCTGCATATATTGTGCTTGCACCTCAAAGCTTACGAGCCCCAGGTTGACAATTTTATGTCGAATTATCTAGTATATATTGTACTCGACAATCACCTCCAGGTTCCATGTGCATAATATCAACCCTAAACATAACCCAATACATACACATATACAATTCCATTCAATTGGTTTGACACATGCTCAATTCCATGTTTCATATGTATATACTTAGGGTCCAACTCTCTCTCTCTCTCTCACACACACACACACACACACACACACACACACACACACACACACACACACACACACACACACACACACACACATTAACTAAAACAAAAAATATTGTATCATATCAAAAGGTTTTAGTTAGGATAACAACAATATACATGAGATTGTTTTAGATTTTCATTAGCCAAACTAAGCAATATCTGATGCTACAGAAAAAAGTTTACAATGGACTATATAAAAAACATTCCAAGTTTTCCTACAAGTAGCCTATTAGTCAAACACACCTAAAAGCCTAATGAAACAAAAAACATAGCAACTAACATAATACATGATGACTATTTGCTTCCTCCTATCCAACATTTGAAAGAGAAGAGTAATTTTGTTCAATGTCCATTAGTTCCTTCAATTGGTGGACCGTTTCATCTTCCCCAAGTTCATCTTGAGAAAAGTTATAGAATTCCTTTTTATTGGATGTTGTGGATAAATAGTCCTTGGGAAGGTTGTGATCCCACAACATACTTCATTTTTCTTCTAAAATATCAATCCTTTGTTTATAATAGACTAATGAATTCATAATGGTTGCACGTTGGGTGACATAATGATGCTCATTCTCGTGCACGTTGGATGCCACTGAGAATATAAAGCTCCTTTAGGCTTCAACCCTTCAAAGATTTTATCCTTTACCAATTTTTTTTTATTGCCGAAGATATATCTTACGGAGTGTTACCTTCTAGAGTAGTTACATCTCATGCTAGCTAATCTAATGGATAGAATTACTCCATAAATTATCAGATCGACGATCTGGTCTAATATTTCGCAACTTGTGATGTGATAAGATCTTATCCATTGATATCTTCCTCCTCCTTTGATCGACAGTTAGATTTCGATCCTGCAACTTTGTTGGCTCTAGATCATTTTCAAGCCTTGACGATCAATGGTTCTGACTTAATTAGTCATTGAGATGGACAACTTTCATTTACTCTAGGACTTCAAAGATTCAGGACTCCTGGATATTTATGCTTCTTGCTTAATTCTAACTATCCTCGGAGTGACGAAGTTCTGCTCCACCATTGATCTTTTCCCGGGTATCAACCAATTATCCTGATAAAAAATGTGTTGTCTCCTCCTTGATAACATCTACACAAATTAATCCACGCTTCTAAACCTTCATCATTGATCTAACCTTATGACGGATGGTCAGATCTATACTACCACATTTCTCGTTGAACTTTTACTAATTTTTTCTTTTAGATGATCGACGGCTCCGACTTAATCTTCAGTTGAGATGGACTGTCCTTGTTCATTTAGACATTCCTAGACTCCAAGATCCTTTGATTAACTCAAATTCCTTTATCTCCAAAGTTGGTCAATGTCAGAGTTGACTATTGCCACGCAACTCTGATTTGACGGTTGACAAGATTCTGGGGCTTCGACACTACGGGTATCTAGGAATTTGAGCTTACCCTATCCTTCAATTATCACCGAAGTACTGAATAGGTCCACCACCTTGGATCTTACCCTAATTCAATCCGATGATTTCTATCTACTTTGGGACTTTGTGCCTTTGGCCCCACTTATCCTATCTTTCCACTACGCTTGATCAACAATCAAGAATGATCCCATAATAGATCAATGATTAGATTTAATTCGTGATTATGACCTTCAATGATTAGCTGATAAAAGAAGCTTGGATATCCCTGAATTAATAATCCTCGAGTGACGTAGCTTGATGATGTCACTGTTGACGTGGAACTAGCTAAGTGACTGTGACCTTGACACTTGTCACCAGCTGATTGTGACACGTGTCATCTTTGTCTTCTGCCACATGTCCCCTTCCTAGATCATGGCTCTAGACTGCTTGATCTAACGATTCATATTTCTCCCAAAGTTCTTCCCTCGATTCGATGGTTGTTTGGATTTTGTGACTTCGGGGCTTCGACCTTCGGGTATTCTTGGTTTTTCTGAACTTCTTATCGCCGGAGTGGTCAACAATGGAGTTGACCACCTTCTTTCCTTTAGTACGACCTGATGGTTCAACATTTCCATTCCAAATCGATAGTCAATGCTTAATTCTAGATTAAATCTTGATCTAACAGCTGAGAACTCATTCAAAGCTCCTTCCTAATCGACGGTTGGTGTTATTTCATGACTTTAGGATTTCATGGATTATTCCTTGTCTCTAGTAACCGCCAAAGTGGAGAAATTACGAAGTGCTAAAAATTACACTATCCTTCCACTTGGCTTCGATTTGAAGATCAGGATAGATCCCAAGCTGATCTGATGCTTGTGATTACTCCCTAATTTTGAATGGATGATTAGGATTCCAGGATCCTTCACGAAGGGTTCTTCTGTGCTAGATCTGGCTTCTACGTGATTTGATGGTCGTGGATTTCTATGAGATTTGATCGACTGCCGAATGTAATAGAGTTTCCTTACGATTCTTGAAGGGTTTTGTTATCACTCCAAGAAACTCCTTAGGGTTGTAGGCTAAGAATGCTTGGTAACTTAAGAAATTTAATAATCAAAGTATGTGTGGAACAATGGGATAACTAAGAAGGTTAAGAAAAGGACAACTTGTTATGCATCTAAATAAACCAGTGCTTTGAGAGACCAGATATCAGTTACAGTAGATAAAAAGGTGTGAAGAATACCATTCAAGATAACCAAGTTCAAGAGATGTAGGGTCATACAAGACAGTAACGAAACATTTAATTCATATTCATGAGCTATACCAGAAGATAACAGTTCTGAATAACTAAGTTGAACATAATTAAATAACAGAGTAGTGGAGTATATGAAAACACTGATATATAATAACCAAAGAAGACTGTGATTCATATAACATATCAGAGTCAAAGTACATAGCTAAAGTATCCAACCTTTTGAACCCTTTGGTGCTCCAAATGTCTTTGGCTTTATAGCCTTACAAGATGAAATCTAGATCCTTGAAAGATGGATCAGATTTGCTAAAAATAGTTAAATCAAAATAGATACAAGTGTAGGATGAGATCCTATAAAAATGGATCTAGAATTCTAAAAATGGAAAATCAAAACAAAATAGGAAAATATCCTATCTAATGATCTCTAAGAGTATTAGATTGCCGATGAAGTACAGTTTAGCCTCCCAAGGCTATTTGATTTGGTCCTCCAAAGATAAAATTCGAATTGGATGATGTGTCTTCAAACCCCTGATATTCTGCCTTTGAAAAAGATGCCAAATGTAGTTGAAAAACCTCTTTTTGACCTTATCCTTCAAAACTAGCCTTTGAATTAGACTTTATAATTCAACAACTATCCATTTGAAGTGGTTTCAAACCATTCAAACTCAAAAAATCCCGATCTGGGCAAAAATTCAGTTATTCTGGTCGTGACAGGCTTTCACCAGCTAACTAGCAAAATTCAAGACGAGTTAGCTGGTGAAAGCATAGATTTTTTTAAAATCAAATTTCTCAGTCATGGAGAGTCCATTTTACATGCTTGAATAGTCAATCAACATCCAGAAATCCTAAGATTTCCAATGGTGCTTTCAAATCTGCATTTGGAGCTCGGGAAGCTAGTCAAATGTTCCCTACAAGATTAGGCATCATTCTTTAAAAAATGCCGGTGCATTTTTTATCGCTAACATATGGCTCCAACTGGGATGGAGACCTCCCTGCGAGGTCTCCAAGAACTTGGCAGAAACTGTGCCTTTAGTATTGGTCATGGAGTCATTCAGCCTTTACAATTTATCATCTGTCTATTTTCCAAAGTTTGTTGTTGTCTTTCCCAATCTTTTTTATCTATAGCATGTCTGCTTCAAACTCCCCTGGAAATGTTGTTTGCACATTGACATGGCATCTGTTGTGGCAATATCTTCATTAAGAAGAAAATTATTGAACATAGGCAGGATGGTGAGATATGTAACCATGGTTTTGAAAATTCCAGGATAACTTCAACCTTGAAATGAGAGTAATGCAGGCAGCTTGAGGTCTTTGACTTTTCATTTTCCAGCAGCTTCAGATACAATGAATTTGTCTTGAGATGCCCTGGTGTGTTGAATCAAACACTTCATCCTGCTTAGTTTCTTCGAAGAGCATCATTGCACCTTGTGAACCAATGTCCATCTCTGTTTCGATCTCCATATCAATGCAAGTTGTTTAGTCATGTCATTGCCCTGAAAGGACTCTGGAAGAAGATTTTTAGAAGATAACTGATCCCTATTGAATTAGAAGACCGAGCCAGCCACCAAGGTCCTCTGAAATAAAATGTACCAAAACCCAATATATATTGCCACAAATCTGGATATTGGCTGCCTAGCCATGATGAATATAGATATCAGAGATCTTCTTCCTCCTATAAGCCCATGGCTCAAAACCTTGTTAATGAATGATTAAGGGTTATAGCTTTATCTTTGCCAGTTGAGAAGTAATCACATGGATCGGCTTCGAAGGAGAAAACATGTGATCTTTCTTTGAAAAGAGACACCTAAAACCCTTCCCAAGAGGAACATTGGTCTCATGTCCTAAGTTGGGGAAAGCTTACAAGTGTATGACCATCTCCTTCTAGAGGTGCCATTAGAAATATTGAAGCAACTTCACCAATATTTGAGGATATTGTGTACCGAATTAAAACCTTCATGTTGTTGTAAAATGGAACGACCTTCAGTAACCGCTGCAACTATTGAACTGAAAATGTCATCTGCTAAGACCATATCAGATGCCTCCTTTGTGACCTCTTTATTCTGAGGATCTTCCACGAATCTTTGATGCTAAGTTTTTCTTGATTTGGTGGTTAATCATTTGATGCTCCCATACCTTTTAAATACTCCAAAATCGCTTTGCTTCAGCTTAATTTTCCAAAAATTTCTTTCTGTAGTTTCACCAGCTAATTCACCTTACGATCTGCTATTTAGTTGGTGAAAGTTCTACTTTTCACCAGCCAACTGGTTATAATTTTTCCCTTTGCGCTGGTGAAAGCTCTATCTTTGGCCAAAAAGAAACCTTTTATATTCAAAACTGTTGTTTCACCAAAAACTCAGTGTTCTTTTGATTTATCTCCCTGCAAATTTACAACAACCTATCATTCTTGAGCCACTGTCAGATCTGCAAAAAAAATATCTACTAGAACTTTCCAAATGGAATGAACTCGAGGACAACAAAAGGATGTTTCCTTCACTGTAGGAAGAAAATAAGCATATGCTCTAGTGTAAATGGGTCACTTAGATTGCATGCATGTGATAGAATTTTACATAGATTTATCATCTCTGAAAGGATTTTGTCATGAACTTTAAAGTTAACAATAATGCATCTGGATTTCCATTCTCAGGAACCTTCTATAGTTAATGAAAACACACTTCCCCCCTCCAAATCCTGCATACGAATAGTACAATCCATACTGCTTGATACCAATACTTGTCTACTCTGTGCTCCTTTGCAGTAACCACCATATTATGTGCTGCCAGACAGAGTATAGGACTTGTGTGGCCTGTAAAAGACTGTAAAGCCACATTTACACCAATTTTCTGTTGTAATCCACCTTCTTTAACATAAGGATTTGGACCATTCCATCTTTTAAAGTTTTATCTTACCACTACAAATCCATATACTAAAGCAAATGATATACTGGAATTCTCTGAAAATATCATGGAAGATGTAACAATCTTGCTTCTTTCAACAAATAATGCATTGTTTCCTTTCAAATGATCAATAGAAGATGTTTGCCTCTGTAAACAACTTAAGTATTCAATGTTATCAGCCTCTAGTTTTCTGCTCCCTGGCTTCTCTTCTAGAGCATCCATTTCTCCTTGGTAATTATACCTAGTACTAATGTCAGCATAAGACAAATGGGAAGTTTTCAAGCATTCACTCCAAAACCCACCTTTCCCAAGCAAGACTGCTACCTGATGCTTATCTAAAATGGTTTTCACGATTCCTATTTTTGATTGTGCATCTAGATGAACCAGATCTCGAAACCTTCTGATCTTTGTGACTGCTCTCCAAGGTTCTCTACATCTTTAGAAACCAACCTCGAAATAATTGGTTGAGAAAAAGTCAAATCTGGGCAAAAATACAACCTTGCTGCCATGTAACAGGTTTCACCAGCTAGTTTCCCCTGAATCTGCCCCTTTAGCTGGTGAAAAGGAAATCTTTCAACAACTAACTAGCGGATTTCAAAACTAATAAGCTGGTGAAAACCCAGAAAAACTGCCTTGGGAAAAAATCAAATTTCTCTGAATCTGCAATAAACACTTGAGAGATTGATGGATGACTCGAGGCTGATTGAGTAGCTGCAACATGGAGGGATGATCCAGATTGAGCCATTAAGCGTGAAAAGGGAGTCTCTTTGCCTAATTAAGAAAACTGAAAGTAATCTACCTGCTCAAAGAAAGAGCTTATTCTTCTATCAATCCCTACACTAACCAGTAGAGGCAAATTGATCAAGTAAAACTAAATTTCCAAAGAAGCCAAGAAAGTAATTGACTTGCTAATATCATGTTTGATCTTTTCCCAAAAGATAAAAGAAACCATAGATTGTGGTAATGCAATTTGAAAAGATGACAAGACCAACCTTCATCTGACAGAAATATTTTTGGATTTATGCTTCTCATAGACTCCAAACAGTCAGCAAAAGGGTCATCAAATTCACAAAGAAATACCTCTTTGGACTGCTGATCCAATTGTAAATTGAAAAGATGTTGAAAACTGCCTTTACTAATCTCATTGTTGAATGCAGGTTGCTTGAGATCTGTTGGAGAAACATATATGATGGACTGCTGATCTAGACTGTTTAGTTCCTCGCCTTCTTCTTGATATCCGCTGCAAACTTCCAGTCACTGCAAATCTTGAAACTGGGAGATACCCTTAGGATCTGTTGTAGATTAAAAACTGTCATATGCTGATATAAAAATCTGCTCATCATTTTTTAATTTTTTAAAGGAGGCAATCTGATCTTGATAGCTATTATTAACCACAACGTGCATACATCTCTATTCATCTCTTTGCTCATCATATTCATCTTTCTCATTTGACGTTGACATGTAAAGTACATAAGGAGAAATATAATCCTCTGGCTGTCCTTCTTGGAGATTAGATGTTTTCTGAAAATCTTGTTCCTCATGGTTGGGACAACATCCCTTGGTTTGTAAATCCGAAAGCTGAGAGCTGCCTTTACTGATCTCAATGTTGCATGTAGGCAGCTCAACCTTTGTTGTAGATCCAAAACTTTCACTTTCTGATCTATCAATCTGCTTATCATCTTTAAAGTTTTCAAAGGGAACAATTTGATCTGCATAACAATCTAAGATAGTGGATGCATTTGGTATATTGTTTAAAGCATCACTAAGGTTATCATAGTGTGGATCATTGATCTCTTGATCATGATGAAGAGTATCTTCTGCTGCAACAAAGTCTTCATGAATGTTGGGATCTTTATACAACAAATTGAACTCATGACAACATTCAGGAAATAGAAATTCATCTGAAAATATGCCTTTACAAAACACATGGAAGGCAGCATGAAAATCAGCTAAAGAGTCGATACTAGTAATAGGCAGAGGCCGGTACCAATCACGAGCAATCCCTTCTAATGACAAACAAAATAGCTGGATCTGAACATCCTCATGCACAACTTGCAACCGATGCATGTAATCATGAAATTCCAGCAAATGTTCAGCTGGCACTTCCCACTCTTCTCCTCGAAATCTGGGAAGACTGTTTTCCCATTCATCTCTACTAGGTACTGGATTAGGGAAACCAACAATTTTTGAAAAATTACAGAATTCATACCTCTTAGCAAAGATCTGGTTCATGTCATACCAGTGGAGTCACCAATAGATTTTTGAACAATGGAGTCACCACTAAATCCGTCCTTCATGGAGTCGCCAGATAGATAATTACAACCAAAATAATGTCCAGGCTTTGTCTATCATCAAAGCTAGATCTATGTCGTATCCCAAGGAAGCCGAGCTTCAATCTCCTCTCCCCGAAAATGGCGCCAATTTGTTATCACTCCAAGAAACTCCTTAGGGTTGTAGGCTAAGAATGCTTGGTAACTTAAGAAATTTAATAATCAAAGTATGTGTGGAACAATGGGATAACTGAGAAGGCTAAGAAAAGGACAACTTGTTATGCATCTAAATAAACCAGTGCTTTGAGAGACCAAATATCAGTTACAGTAGATAAAAAGGTGTGAAGAATACCATTCAAGATAACCAAGTACAAGAGATGTAGGGTCCTACAAAACAGTAAAGAAACATCTAATTCATATTCATGAGCTATACCAGAAGATAACAGTTCTGAATAACTAAGCTGAACATAATTAAACAACAGAGTAGTGGAGTATATGAAAACACTGATATATAATAACCAAAGAAGACTGTGATTCATATAACATAACAGAGTCAAAGTACATAGCTAAAATATCCATCCTTTTGAACCCTTTGGTGCTCCAAATGTCTTTGTCTTTATAGCCTTACAAGATGAAATCTAGATCCTTGAAAGATGGATCAGATTTGCTAAAAATAGTTAAATCAAAATATATACAACAAGTGTAGGATAAGATCCTATAAAAATGGATCTAGAATACTAAAAATGGAAAATCAAAACAAAATAGGAAAAGATCCTATCTAATGATCTCTAAGAGTAGTAGATTGCTGATGAAGTGCAGTTTTAGCCTCCCAAGGCTGTTTGATTTGGTCCTCCAAAGATAAAATTCGAATTGGATGATGTGTCTTCAAACCCTTGATATCCTGCCTTTGAAAAAGATGCCAAATGTAGTTGAAAAACCTCTTTTTGACCTTATCCTTCAAAACTAGCCTTTGAATTAGACTTGATAATTCAACAACTGTCCATTTGAAGTGGTTTCAAACCATTCAAACTCAAAAAATCCCGATTTGGGCAAAAATTCGGTTATTCTGGCCATGACAGGCTTTCACCAGCTAATTTACCCAAAAATCCGCTCCTTAGCTGGTGAAAAGCAGAGCTTTCACTAGCTAACTAGCAAAATTCAAGACGAGTTAGCTGGTGAAAGCGCAGATTTTTTTAAAATCAAATTTCTCAGTCATGGAGAGTCCGTTTTACATGCTTGAATAGTCGATCGACATCTAGAAATCCTAATATTTCCAATGGTGCTTTCAAATCTGCATTTGGATCTCAGTAATCTAGTCAAATGTTCCCTACAATATTAGGCATCATTCTTTAAAAAATGCCGGTGCATTTTTTTATCGCTAGCAGGTTTCAAAGCTCTTCTTTCTGACCTGTTCACTGCTATTTCTCTTGAGATTTTAATAATTGTTTGTGCATTTTGTACTCCTTATATACGTGATTTCTCTGTATGCTACCTCTCCAAATATTTAGGAACATAGGATCATTGTTGATCCTATTGTGATCAACAATGTTCACAAATTTCTTCTTCCCCAAGGTGATATTCCTTTTTTCTCTGATTATTGTATATGTTTTATTCATGTTTCCATCAATGAAAACACACAATCAATAATTCCAACAATCTCCGCCTTTGACATTGAGGGAAACATATCTGTAAAACAAATGCTTTTTCTCCCCCTATCACTGATATCATTTTCAAGTTGGAAGATTGAACTTTTACTGATACCATTTTTTTTTACTATTTCCTCCCCCCTTTGACATCAATGACAAAGAGTTAAACTTTTACTACTTTTCTCCCCCTATGAATGTGCCAATTGTTATCTCAATCTCTTGGGATTTTGTGTTCAAATAGGGATTCTTGTTGATACCAATTTTTTGTAGTGATCAAGTCTTTTAAACCTAATCCAATGACTTCCTCATTTGATAACCAAATTATATACTCCCCATGAGTTTGTATTGTTTCATAAGGTTTTACTGTCTTCGCCTTTGTCATAAAGGACAAGGGTGTGAATCTTACTGATCTGTTTCTTCTTCTTCATGATATTTTGATTTTTGCAAGAGTACTAATTGATCATATGCATTTATACCAAATGAACATTACCAATTGATCATTTTCCATTTATAATCAATTGTTAAAGTATGTTATCACTTTTAGTTATTTGATTCCAAGAGATCTTTACTATTATTTGATACTATTAATAACTTTTCTATGTTCATACTATGAATTTATATATTTTGAACTCCTTTGTTGCTTTCTTCTTTAGATATTATTTTTTTTACTCATCACACAATTCTACAGACTAGTTTGCTTTTGAGAGTTCATCATCATTACCACTGTTTTGTGCATCAAAAGTTTCTTCATATTCTTCTTTTTGCATTTTTCTTTCATTGGCTAATGGACTATTTATCTGCATGATATCGTCAAGATCTACTATTGTGTCATATTATTCTTTAGGAACTCTCCTTTCTTGAGCTTGATCCATTTCATATTCAAATCTCTGAATTTCACATTCCTTATTAAGAACTTCACCCATCATTTTCTTGTTATAAATTTCTTCATTTTTAGGTGCCAGATCATCTTTCTTGCTTTCTATTTCATATTTTCTTCTCCATATATTTTCATGAGATATTTTTTTTTTCATCTCTTAATTTATTCCAACCATCATTAGATTTTCTTCATGACTTGTATGAATTATTTCTCATGGATTGACTTCTTGATTTTCTGTAATTTTGAGATTTGTGGCCAAACCTATCACAATTGTAACATCTTATGGTATGACAAAACTTTGTTGTGTGGCCAACATAATTGCATCTCCGACATATCATTAGGTTATTGGACCTTCTTGAAATTTTCTTTTCAAGACTCTTGCATCCAATGATTTGTGACCAAAGTTATCACAAGAAAAGAAATAACCATTGAAGGTGTTTCCATACTTGAGTCTGTTGTGACATGAGAAGCATGTCTTTTGATATGTTTCTTTTTATTTTATTTTTATAGTTTCCTTCCTTGAAAAATTTCATGGGTTTTTTTTTTTTTTGCGACTGTACCTTTTTTATTTGAGGAGTATGATCCTTTATCATGTTTTTGAATGGTGCTCCATTTTCCACCTTCTTCTTTCTAATTGTATCCAAGACTAGTTTTGTCATCAGTTGATCTTTGACTGTTCCATATCCTATCCAGGATGGCTGAGCTATTTTGGAATTTGATAGTTGATTTTGTATTTTCATTCTTCTTTTTGAGGTTGATAACTTGCAATTCCAACATTTGACATGTTTCTTCCTTTTCAGTCAACTGAATATTCAAGGCTTATTCTCTTTTCTTAGATTCTTCAAGTTGAGTCTTTAGATTGATGACTATTTCTTCTGTATCATCCAAGACTTCTGTGTAGTTATTGGTTTTTTCATATGTCTTCAACTCATCTATTTATTTTGTTAAATAAACAACTTCAGTCTTCAATCTTCTGATTTCTTCTTTGTTCTCTAGTTGAATCCTTTTGAGGTTGATGACTTCCATTTCCAACGTGTGGCATAATTCTTCCTTTTTAATCAACTGGCTCTTCAGGGTTTATTCAATTTCTTTAGCTTTCTCAACTTGATAACTTAGAGTGTTGACCAATTCTTTTGTTTTTTCTAAGTCTTATGTGCATTTATTGAATTTTTCATACATCTTCAATTTGTTCATTTCTTTCGTTAGATTAGCAACTTCAGTCTTCAATATTTTGTTCTCTTCTTCTTTGTCTTCTAGCTGAATCTTTTGTTCATGCTTTTCAAGGTTATATTGATCTAATTATTGTAGTAGCAACATATATTTCTTTTGAAGTTTCTCCAATTCTTCAAAATTGCACATAATTGTGTATTCAAGCTTGTCAAGAACATCCTTAGTAACTTCAATATATAGACCATTTCTTGGTTCCATACTAATCCCTTCAAATATTGTTACAACATCAGTCTTAAAATATAATAGTTTTTCTTTAGTGAATACTAAGGTATTCATCAATTCCTTGATGTGGTAGTATTCTCGGTTGGTGATTGGGGTTTGCATGAATTCTTTGATGGAATTGTCCTCTTCTGTGTTTTGTTCTTTATTCTGATTAGAATTCTCTTTATTTATATTTTGTTCTTCAATATGATTGGATTTCTCCATTTCTGAGTTTTTTTTCTTTAATCCGATTGGATTTCTCCGTTTCTTTGTTTTGTTCTATAAACTGATTGGAATTCTCTATTTCTTTGTTTTGTTCTTTATTTTGATAATAATTCTCTAGCTGGATCCATAGTACTTTAGCAGAGGTGCAGTGTCCCATCTTTTCTTTGACTTGGTTTGACAATCCATTATGGATTTCCTTTAATGCTATTGAATTGATTTTCTTTGCTTCTTTTGCAGTTTTGGATTTGTTCTTTGAGGTGGTTGAGTACCAAGGTTTAGATACTAATGAGTCCCAAAAACTAGATCCTCTTGACTCCAAATACCATTTCATTCTTTCCCTCCATGAAGAGTAATTTGTTCCATCAAATAAGGGGGCTTCATTTGTGGAGAGAGCCATTTGTCCACCCATTTCTTCAGAATTTACGTTCCAGTGTTAAAATTGTGTTGAAGGCACTCACTCTGATACCAATTATTGAAACACACACTAACATTGAGAGGGCGGGGGGGGGTGACTCAATGTCTAAAACTTTTGACCGCTTTTCACACTTTTATAGATTAACTGAATTAACTGAATAAGATATATTGAACTCAATTAATTATTCATAAACATGTATAACACAAATTGTATGAAGTAGATAAAACATCATTATTTTATTTAACTTGAATGTATACATATAAAATCAATCCTTTAATATATTCAACTTCAATTGAATATGAGAGATCCAACTCTATGATACAAAACCAAGCTTGTAGTTCTCATATACAACTGAGAAATCAGAAATCTAACCCTCATAAAAGACCCAGCTTGTTGATCTCAGATCCAACTGAGATGTGAGGAATCCAATCCTCATGACAAGAATTGGTTTGTAAACTGTTGGGTATATGTTATATTCTTTGTATGTGTGTGTGTGGGCACTTCAGGTTCGAAAATTGCATCTAACGATCCCTCTAGTAGTGCTCCTTGTGTCGTGTGCACTGGGTGCTTCCTAGGGGGGTCCCAGGAGAGGCAGGTATGGTCCCCCCCTGGTTACGCGCAGAGTTCGGGGCAATGCCCCAAATTTGTTTTGGGCAGGTTTTTGCTATTTTTAGCGGTTTTCTAAATTAATCCCAGATTAAGGGATTAGGGTTTTGGTATCTACGGAATACCTAAAAACATTGTATATATTGTATGGTGAATGGTGAAATTCGATATAATGAATATAAGAAAGATTTTCCCCAGTTGAGGGTTTCCGGTATAAATCTCTATGTCCTATGTGAATGAGCCATTGATTAATTTATGTTTTGCTTAAGAATCTATATGCATTTCTTTACTTCGCAGGTTTAAAACTTACATGTGGTATCAGAGCTCATTTTTGGCTTTAGAGGGGCGCCTTTGTTGTTGAGGGTTTGGCTCGGTCTTGGTAGATCAAGTTTATCTTGGGTCTTTGATAAACCTGGATTTAGTGGGATTTTTGCAGTGGAGATTCGAGTATAGAAAGAGGAATGGCTAGCTCATATAGAATCGAGATAGAGAATTTCAATGGTAAAAACTTTGAGCTATGGAATCTCAAGATGGAGGATCTTCTTGTAGACAAAGAAAAATGGATCGCTGTGGATCCTGGTACACAACCTACTGGTACACTGTCTACTAGCACACAGGATACTGGTACACAACCTACTAGTACACAAACTACTAGTACACCACCTACTGGTATGTTGAAGGAAGATTGGGAGAAGTTTGACATAAGAGAAAGGAGTACTATTCGACTCTGCCTGGAAGATTCAGTGTTGCTGAATGTCTCGGGAGAATCTACAACCAAGGAACTATGGGATAAGTTGGGGAATTTGTATCAATCAAAGTCCGTGGTAAACAAGTTGTTTCTTCGAAAGAAGCTGTATCATCTTAGGATGGAAAATGGAGATTTTGTGACAGAACATATAAATGCCTTTAATACTCTGGTAAGTCAACTTGTCTCTGTTAATATTACGATTGCAGAAGAAGATAAGTGTATTACTTTTTTATTTTCTTTTCCAGACTCTTGGGATAATCTGGTTGTATAAATTGGTAGTACCACTCAATCTACATTGAAGTATGAGGATGTAGTTTCATCCTTGTTATCTGAAGAGATGAGGTGGAAAAGAATGGATAGTCATAGCACAGATGCTTTATTTGTAAGAGGTCGTACCCAAGACAAGAATCCTGGTAAGCTTTCAGGGGGGGATATCTAAATCTATAGGTAGATCTAAGTCTCCAAGAAAATATTTGAGGAAATGCTGGAAGTGTGGTAAAATAGGGCATTATAAGAAAGATTGCAAGTCGAAGAAGGTTGAAAAACCAAAGGGATCTGATAGTACCTCTTCCACAGAGGAAAAAACCTCCACTGAAGAAGGAGGTGATGTTTCCCTGGCATCTACAGGTACACATGAAGACCGTGATGTATGTTTGATCGACTCAGGTGTGTCATACCATATGACTGCTCATAGGGAGTGGTTCTCTGAATATGAAAAATACGATGGTGGTGATGTATTCCTAGGAGATGACTCGACAACCAAAATCATGGGACATGGAAGGGTTAAGTTGTTGCTAAAAGATGGAAGGATTATAACTCTCCCTGGGGTTCTTCACATTCCAAAACTTGCTAGGATCCTAATATCTGTAAGCAAGTTGGATTATGCAGGAGTGGATACTATATTTGGAAAGAACACTTGCAAGATGGTACAAGGAGAAATGGTGTTGATGTGGGGAGTTCGATGTGGAACTCTGTACAATTTGTTGGGAAGCACTTATACTAATGGGTGTAACAGTTCTATTGTCCTTAACCAGACAAATAAAGAAGACAAGACCAATACTGTCCTTGAAAAAATGACCATGCTGTGGTATCAAAGACTAGGGCATATTGGAGAAAAGCACCTTCAAACACTACATGGTAAAGGCATGGTTGAAGGTATGTCTAATTGCACACTGGATTTTGATTTCTGTGAACATTGCATATATGGTAAACATAATCGAGTAAGATTCCCATCTGGTGCTACAAGAGCAAAGGGGATCTTAGAGTTGATATGCAGTGATGTGTTTGGACCCATGCTTGTTCCATCACTAGGTAAGTCTATGTATTATGTTTCATTCATAGATGATTTATCAAGGAACACATGGATTTATTTTCTTAGAAAGAAATCTAAGGTATTTGATAAATTTAGAGAGTTTAAGGCTCTGGTAGAAAATTAGACAGAGAAGAAAATAAAGGTATTGAGAAAAGATAATGGTGGAGAATTCTACGAAAACGAATTCGAAGAATTCTGTAAGAAGTGTGGTATAGCAAGGTAGAAGACTACTCCATACACTCCTCAGCAGAATGGAGTTGTAGAAAGGATGAACAAGACATTGATGGAGAAATCAAGGAGCATTCTCAGTGGTGTCGAGTTAGGACAAAAATTCTGGGCAGAGGCAGTGGGTACAACATGTTACCTGGTCAATCGATCACCTTCATCAGCGTTGAATGAAAAAACTCCACATGAGGTATGGACTGAAAAAAACCCCTCTCTTCAACATCTTAGAGTGTTTGGTTGTGATGCTTATGTACATGTTCCAAAGAAAAATAGGAGTAAGTTGGATAAAAGGGATGAAAAGTTTATCTTTATTGGTTATAAAGATGGCGTGAAAGGTTATAAGATTTGGAACCTAGAAACTAAGTAGGTTGTTTACAGTCGGAATGTTGTTTTTAGAGAGGTAAAAGATGTGTCCAAACAGGAATTCCTACCAAGGCAAGGCGGACCTAAGAAAATAGAGCTAGAGTTGGATGATGCAAAATATGAATCATCTGAAGAAGATGAAGCAGAAGAAGAAGAAGAACCTCATACCCCAATATTGAGGAGACCAGTGAGAGAAAGAAGGCAACTAGAAAGGTATAGTATGTTGATATTATGGTAGCTACGGGAGGTATTTACCTCCACGTGTAAACCTAACGAGAATAGAATATTCTGGGAAGAAAGAAGAAACCATAATGAGTTGGCTAATAATCCTAGAAGACAAGTCGGCTCAAGAGGATAACTTGTATTAGGTTATTAGCCTCCAAGAGAAGAAGTCGGCCAGAAGAAATATTATATACTAAGTAAATAGGCACCCAGAATGAGAAGTCGGCCCAGGAAATTAGCCAGAATTAGTATAAATACAAGAGGTCAGTCTTCATTCTGGCAGACATTCTCAGAGTTGCAGAGCTCACTTGTGTGCACTGTAGTTGACCAGTTTTGTGCGCAAGTTTGGAGGAGAGCTACTGTTGCAGCTGCTGCGGCTAGAAGATTACGTTTTGGCTTGGACTATCTCTTGGTTATGGTTTGGACTAGCTGATAAGCTCTTGTTTGGTGCACTATCCTTGGGGAAAGGTGCATTACTCTTTGTTTGGCTATCTAGCCTAGGGTTTGCTTCCGGAGTGATTCTCTGTCAAGGTTAAGGTGCTCATGAGAGGGTGGCTTCGGCCTATGGTTGGGTGACAATAGTGATATTTTCGATGGTAAAATGAGCACATCCATTATATTCTAAAAGGTTATGGGCCCACACCTCCTTCATTCAGTCTAACCACTGGAAGGAAGCATAGCCATAAGGTTATTAAGCTTGTTGAAGAACTACCGCTAGGGTTTCTAGCAGGAGCAGTCACCAAAGCACTGCTGCTAGGGTTACTAGTAGGTGCAGTTGCAGAAACCCTAATCCTCTCGTTGAGGCACCTTAAGTGAAGGGATTGACCTAATTTCCAGATAGACTAGTGCTCCCTAGCCTAGCGCATCTCCTGGTACTCTCAGCAAGCCAAGACATCAAGTTTGAGTTTTTGGTCAAATCTAGGGTTGACCAAGTCAAAGTAGCTATGAATTACTCTATTAAGTCAGAAAACAAGTTAGATGGATCTTCTAACTTCAGAGCATGGAAGACAAGGATTGACCTCATCCTTGCTAAGAATAAAGTGTTGGATATCATGAAAGGAAAGATCGTGAAACCAGAGTTTGAAGAAGGAAAAGAGAAAGAACCGCAGAACGTTGTAGTTATGGAGAAGTTCAAAGATGGTGATATCAATTCCATGAGTATCATAGTGGAATCTATAAAATACCACTTGATACCCTACATATCCCATCTTGACTCATCAAATAAGATGTACGATTCCCTAACAAACCTCTTCTCATTTAGAAACATTGAACAAGTAATGAGTTTGAAGAATGAGCTCGGTGACATGTAGATGAATGATGATGACAACATAGCATCATACTTTGTGAGGATATCTCAGTTAAGAGATCAACTACAAGCCATTGAAGAGATCATTTTAGAGAAGGAATTGGTAAACATAGTACTCAATGGTCTTCCTAAGACGTGGGATGCATTTGCTGCAAGCATGAACACAAGGAAGGAGTATCCTACATTTGAAGAACTTTGGACTTGCTGTGCTCAAGAATAATCAAGGATCGGTGCAAAAGAGAAACCCCAAAATAAGTACTATGATCAAGCCTTCACAACAAGGTTCAAGGACTTCACGAACAAAAGGAAGTTTAGCTCCAGAAAGAAAACAAATCAAGAGAAATATATGTCTAGGATACAATGCTTCAATTGTCAAAAGTATGGTCACTACAAGAATCATTGTCCCAAGTTAAGGAAAATGAAGGAAACACACGAAGCATCAGTTGCCGAAGAAAGGGAACCCTCAAAGAAAGACTAAGTAGTATGAAACCGACTTCTTCCTCTAAAGACAAGGTAACAAGACTCTTCTTAGTTCTTGTACATATCTTGTATATTTATCTCTTAGAAGATAATATGTTCCAAGAAGAAGTATACCTATGGAAGAACAACAAGATAAGGATTGCTATCATTATACAAGTCAGATAATACACATGAAAGGATGAAATACATCAAACAAATCATGTGGAAGCTATTACAAGATAAGCCGAACTCAAATCAATATTGAAGAAACTTAGAAGAAGCAAAGAAAAAAAGAAGTCAAAAATCAAGAGGAAATTGGAGAAAGACTTATGACACTTTACAGAAGGCAATAAGGATGCAGACAGAAGCATGGACTCTGTTAGATGGAGGGAGTCGATTATATATTTCCAAAAGAAAAACATGCACTCATACATGAAGCAAGGACTAGGAGGGAGATAATCCTATAATCCATTGAAGATGATGAAGTATATATCCATGGTAGCAACCATGAAAAGTAGTACGTGTTGAGTTTGAACTTAGAAGAAGTCTTCTTGGAAGAGAAGCCTTAAAGTATCCCTAGTTGTCCATCCACATCCGTGATCCTATGATGAAACAAAGAAGTGGAATCTTTAGGGCATGGAATATATAAGAAACTCCATGAACCCAAGAGCTAAAGAAAAACATGAGGAAGAACATGAAGATTCCAAGAAAGAAAGAGAAGCTAGAACAACCAATCATTGTATCGAGAATCACAAGATTACTAGCCTGATATGAAATCACTAAAAACAATCAAGCAAAGGAACTGCAAGTTGTGATGACGAACAATGTATATGAATGCAAGCATTGCAAGATAAAAAACTAGAGGTTCTCCCAGATGGAGGGAGAAGACTATGATGATTACTTGTTCTAGTAAACTAGACATACCTCTACATGAGTCATTATATCATTTGCAATATCCATGGGTTGGAGTTCTAGATCAGATGAATGCAAAGATTGTTCTCTATAACAATTGAACAAAGAGCGTATGAAGAGCAACCTCAAGGCTTTGAGTTATACCAGAAAGAGACCCTTGTATGCAGATGGAAGAAGACAACTTGGTGGAGAACCTCCAATGCATAGCAGAAGCATGATGAAGACTTTCTATAGCAAAGATATTGTATCAGAATAGTTACTCAGAAGCTCAGGATGATGGATCGCTAATCCATGACAAACTCCCATGATGGTCGAAGAAGTACCACTTGGATATGTTCCAGTTTGACCCTTTCCACAATGTTGTGAGCTAGTAGGAACCAAAGAGGAATCCAACAATGATATGCTTTATTGATCAGAGCTATATGAAGACTTCAGAGAAAACCAGTGTTCTAGAAAAACTGAATTACATTTGAGATCAAGCATTACATTCTCCATGATGAAGTTCAGAAAGGAAAAAGTGGTTCTCCTATATATATCTCCACAGATGAGCAAATAAGAAAACATTTTGGTAAATATTCTGTCCAAGATGAAAGCGTTTGCATACTCAAGTTGGAGCTTGTGGAGACGAATTCCTTATTGAAAAAGGAAGATATGACTCCCAGGTTGGGAGGGAGCACTGATGTGTTATTGATTTATGGAAATTCATTTTTCAGTTTGAAAATTGGTCCAGGATGAACAGTCCCTTTCCAGTTTGGAAAGTGGTTTGACATTTCTGACGAACATGAATTTTCCAGTTCGGAAAATGGTCCAGATCGAACAGTCATTTTCGTAATGAAAATGGTTCGATGGATTGTTGATGTACCATAGACATCGATTTCCCATTGTGGTTAACATGGGGAATGGTCTAGGGCAGCCTCTCTTCTTGAGGGTTACTCAAGAAGACTATCCCACCTCATCGAACAACGATTTCCTGTTGTGGTTAACATGGGGAATGGTCCGTTTTGGAGGTTGGTGAGGACAATCATTTCCTTTGGAAATTTTCTGGACAGTCATTCCTTAGGGAAGATTCATTCTCTCCAGGTTTCACTTTGTTTAGTGTCAGAGGAATGGCCCAGGGTGGGGACTGGTCCAGGTTCAGCAATCAGGGACATACATTCCTTAGGGCAGATTCATTCTTTCCAGGTTGCACTTTGTTTAGTGTCGGAGGAATGGCCTAGGGTGGGGAATGGTCCAGGCTCAGAAATCGGGACGATTATTATTCCTTGCTTGAGAAGAATAGTCTAGATAGCTCATCATTGATCTTTGACCTTCTGAGGGAAAATGCTATTCTAGATCTCATAGATGTGAGTGGAAGAATGGCCTGAATGATTCAGTTTATATCATAACATTGTTTCTGTGCAAGTTGATATCAGATGATTTTTATGGAGACTGTATGTCTCTAGACAATAGATGTATGCTACTATGGTGGATGTATTCCACTGATTGTGACTATACGTCACTGATCACGTATCTGTGTGCTACTTGGTGTGGTAGTGTACCACTGGATTGTAGTTGTGTACTACTATGGATAGACACAATTGTGTTTTATTGAATGATATTGTTCCAATTTCCTTGAAGACTTTCAGCAGTGTTGAAAATGATTATCAACTAGATGGATGATCAATGAATAGAGATTTCCCAGGCGAAAAATGGTTCAGGACATTTATTCTTCTAGGACATATGTCCAGATTAGAAGAATGGCTCTTGTGTCACTTTGTGGTGTGACTGAATTATCCAGCATCATGTCTAATTACTTAGAAGGAGTATGGTTTTGAGAGATGATGCAACTGATGACATTGATGGTGATGATGGTGCTCATGATCTAGTCATGAGATAGTCTATACAATTATGTTGATGCTACCGGGTGAATGGTATGTTTGTGCTCAAGACCATTACCTGTAATACCTCCCTAGCTAGGAGGGAGTGTTGATATTATGTTAGTTGTGGGAGGTATTTATCTCCACGTGTAAATATAACGAGAATAGAATATTCTGGAAAGCAAGAAGAAACCATAATGAGTTGGCTAATAACCCTAGAAGACAAGTCGGCTCAAGAGGATAACTTGTATTAGGTTATTAGATTCCAAGAGAAGAAGTTGAACAGAAGAAATATTATATACTAAGTAAATAGGCACCCAGAATGAGAAGTCGACCCAGGCAGTTAGCCATAATTAGTATAAATACAGGAGGCCAGTCTTCATTCTGGAAGGCATTCTCAGAATTCCAGAGATTACTTGTGTGCACTGCAGTTGCCCAGTTTTGTGCGCAAGTTTGGAGGAGAGCTGCTGTTGCAACTGCTACAGCTAGAAGATTATGTTTTGGCTTGGACTATCTCTTGGTTATGGTTTGGACTATCTGATCATCTCTTGTTTGGTGCGCTATCCTTGGGGAAAGGTGTGTTACCCTTTGTTTGGCTATCTAGCCTAGGGTTTTCTTCTGGAGTGATTCTCTATCAAGGTTAAGGTGCTCGGAGGGTGGCTTCGGCCTATGGTTGGGTGACAATAGTGATATTTTCAATGGTAAAACGAGCACATCCATTATATTCTAACATAGTCCACCTGATTTCCATTCCAATTTTGCTTTATCTATTATTGATGATGATCCCAGAACTGTCAGGGAAGCAGTGAATTCAGAGGATAGTAAACTCTGAAAGAAGGCCATGGTTGAAGAAATGGATGCCTTGGATAAGAATGAGGCATGGGATATAGTTTATTTTCCAGCTGGAAGAAAATATATTGGTAGCAAATGGTTGTTTAAGAAAAAGTTTAATGCAGAAGGAAAAGTTGAGAAATACAAATCTCGATTAGTAGCAAAAGGTTATTCCCAGGTAGAGGGAATTGACTTTGGTAAGATTTTTTCTCCTATTGCTAAGTTAACTTCTATTATATTTCTTTTATCTATGGCTGCTTCTTTTGATCTTGAAGTGGAACAGATGGATGTGAAGACAACATTCCTACATGGGGATCTAGAAGAATAAATCTACATGAAGCAGCGAGAAGGCTTTGTAGTAAAGGGAAAGAAAGAGCTGGTTTGTCAGCTAAAGAAGTCACTATATGGTCTGAAGCAATCACCTAGGATTTGGTACCAAAATTTTGACACATACATCCTTGGATTGGGATTTGTGAGAAGTAGGGATGATCACTGTGTAGATTCCAAGCAGGATGGTAAACAATTCATTTATGTAGTGTTGTATGTTGATGACATGTTGTTGGTAGGAAATAACATGGATGCTATCAAGGAGGTGAAATCACAGCTACCCTCCAAATTTGACATGAACGATCTTGGTTCTGCTAACTTAATTTTGGGAATGGAGATTAAAATAGATCATGCAAACATGAAACTCTGGTTGAATCAAAGAAAATATGTTGAGACGATATTATAGAGGTTTAATATGCATGGAAGTACACTGGTCAAGGTTCCTATTCCTATAGGTGTAAAGTTATCTACAGATCAGTGTCTCAAGACACAGGAAGAAGAAGAGGACATGTCTCATGTTCCATATGGCAGTGCAGTTGGCAGTTTGATGTATGCAATGGTCTGTACTAGACCGGAAATTGCACATGCAGTGAGATTTTTGAGCAGGTATATGTCAAAACCAGGGAAGGAGTATTGGACAACAGTAAAGAGGGTCTTAAGGTATTTGTGTGGCACTACCAATTATGGATTGTGCTACCAAGGAAGACCAGGATTGGATAGAGTGGTGCACATATATGGCTTTGTTGATGCAGACTGGGCTGGAGATATGGATCGCAAAATATCTACAAGTGGGTATGTGTTTAACCTATTTGGAGGAGCAATCAATTGGATGAGAAAAAGACAAGCTGCAGTAGCACTCTCAACTACAGAAGCTGAATACATGGCATCCACTCATGAAAACAAGGAAGCATCATGGTTATAGAGATTGTGTTTAGGTATTGGGTTGGTACAAAAAGCAATGCGATTATATTGTGACAGTCATAGTGCAATCTTCCTGGCAAAGAACCCATCTTATCATTTGAAGACAAAACATATTCATGTTCGGTATCACTTTGTGAGAGACATGGTTGAGGAAAAGAAGGTGTTGCTGGAAAAGGTTGATACTTTGAAGAATGTTGCAGATTTATTGACAAAGTCTGTGAGAACAAAAAATTTCTCCTGGTGTAGAGTAACGATGGGAATTGCTACCCTGGATTGTTGACTATATAACCTTGTGGACCCCTGGATGCAAAGAAAACAACAAGTGGGAGAATGTTGGGTATATGTTATATTCTTTGCATGTGTGTGTGTGGGCACGTCAGGTTTGAAAACTATGTATGAAAATCCCTCTAGTAGTGCTCCTTGTGTCATGTGCGTCAGGTGCTTCCTAGGGGGGGCTAGGTATGCCCCCCCTAGTTACGCGCAGCGCCATGCAATTTGTTTTGGGCGGTTTTTTGCTATTTTTAGCGGATTTCTAAATTAATCTTGGATTAAGGGATTAGGGTTTTGGTATCTATGAAATACTTAAAAAATTTGTATATATTGTATGGTGAATGGTGAAATTCGATATAATGAATATAAGAAAGGTGTTCCCCAGTTGAGGGTTTCTGGTATAAATCTATGTGTACTATGTGAATGAGCCATTGATTAATTTTTGTTTTGCTTAAGAATCTATATGCATTGCTTTACTTCGCAGGTTTAAAACTTACATAAACATGAACCAACCTGATAGAATGAACTTTCATTCAATCCATTATATATATATATCCACCAAGACACTCTTTCCACTTTGTTTTCTTGCTTTATATACTTTTCCAAAAGGCATAGGGTTAATCCATTATGTCTTTTGGTTGAATCAAGTTGTCTTTTGACATTGAAACAATGTACCCTTTCATTTAAATTACAATATTAAACTTTAAACAATATCAATTTTCCTTTTTATTCTTTATTCATAATGCTCATGATTTAAATCTTCTTTAATCATGATTGTGTATCGGTTCATTAATCTACAGATCTTGAATTATTGTGAATTTGAGTCTTAATCAATAGGTTCTCCCTTCAATCCAAAATTCATGTGACCGCGAGCTTGAAACCATGATCTTACCTACTAAGCACTTCCCTAAGTTCTAGTGTTGCATCTTTGATACCTTGAGCACTCACACGACTAAAAACATAACCTTGTCCTCCGGGATTTGGCCCTTCAGATATTTTATCCTTTACCAAACTCTTGTTATTTTTGAAGAGATATCTTACGGAGTGGTTACATCTCATGCTATCTAATATAATGGCTAGAATTACTCCACAAATTCTCAGATCGACGGTCTGGTCTAATCTTTGCGCAACTTGTGATGTGATAAGATCTTATCCATTGATCTCTTCCTCCTCCTTTAATTGACGGTTAGATTTCAATCTTGCAAATTTGTTGGCTCTGTATCATTTTCAAGCCTTGACGATCAATGATTATGACTTAATTAATCATTGAGATGCACAAATTTAATTTATTCCGAGACTTCAAAGATTCGAGACTTCAAGATATTTATGCCTCTTGCTTAATTCCAACTATCCCTGGAGTGGCGAAGTTCTGCCCCACTATTGATATTTTCCCTGGTCTCATCCAATGGTCCCAATAAAAAACGTGTTATCTCCTCCTTGATAAAATCTACGCAACTTAATCTGTGTTTCTAAACCTTCATCATTAATCTAACCTTATGATGGATGGTCAGATCTATACTACCACATTTCTCGTTGAACTTTAACTAATTTTGGATTTTAGATGATTGACGGCTCCGAATTAATCTTCATTTGAGATGGATTATCCTCGTTGATTTCAAAATTCTGGGACTCCAAGATAATTTGAGTAAATAAACTTCCTTTATCTCCGAAGTTGGTCAATGTCAGAGTTGTATATTTCCATGGAACTCTATTTGACGGTTGACAAGATTCTGGGGCTTCGATACTCCAGGTCTCCGGAAATTTGAGCTTACCGTGTCCTTCAATTATCACTGAAGTACTGAATAGGTCCACCACTATGGATCTTCCCCTAACTCAATCCGACAGTTTCTGTTTACTCCAGGACTTCGTTCCTTTGGCCCCGCTTATCCTATCTTTCTACTACGCTTGATCAATGGTCAAGAATGATCCCGTAGTAGATCAATGATTAGATTTACTTTGTGATTTCGACCTTCGATGATTAGCTGATAAAGGAAGCTTGGATATCCCCGAAGTTAGTAATCCTGAAGTGATGTGGCTTGCTGATGTCACTGTTGACGTGGCACTGAATGAGTGGATGCCACGTGTCACCTTGATTCGTGACTTTTGTATACCTAATGTTCCAAATAGACCTTGACACTTGTCACCAACTGATTGTTCCATGTGTCATCTTTGTCTTCTACCACATGTCTCCCTCCTAGATCATGGTTGTAGATTGCTTGGTCTAACGATTCATATTCTTAAAGTTATTCCCTCGATCTGATGATTGTTTGGATTTTGTGACTTTGAGGCTTCGACCTTCGAGTATTCTTGGTTTTTTTGAAGTTCTTATCGCCAGAGTGGTCAATACCAAAGTTGACCACCTTCTTTCCTTTAGTATGATCTGAAGGTTCAACATTTCAATTCTAGATCGATGATCAATGCTTAATTCTAGATTATTGATCTAACGTCTGAGAACTCATCCAAAGCTCCTTCTTGATAAAAAATTGTTGTTATTTCATGACTTCGGGATTTCATGGATTCTTTCTTGTTTCCAATAATCGCTGAAGTGGCAAAGTGTTGAAACTTACGCTATCCTTCCACTTGGATTCAATTTGACGATCAGAATAGATCCCAAACTAATCTAACAGTTGTGATTAATCCCAAATTTTGAATGGACAATTAGGATTCCAGGATCCTTCAAGAAGGGTTGTTCTATGTAGGCTCTGTCTTCTGTGAAATCTAATGGTCTTGGATTTCTATGAGATTTTGATCGACTGCCGACTGTAACAGAGTTTCCTTATGACTCTTGAAGGGTTTCAAATCTCTTCTTTTTGACTTTTTCACCGCTACTTCTCTTGAGCTTTTAATAAATGTTTGTGAATTTTTTACTCCCTCTGTATGTGATTTCTCTATATTCTACCTCTCCTGAGATTTAGCAACATAGGATCACTTTTGATCCTATTGTGATCAACAATGATCACAAATTGCTTCTGCCCCAAGGTGATCTTCCTTTTTTCTTTGATTATTGTACATGTTTTATTCATGCTTCCATCAATTACAACACATAATCAATAATGCCAACATAAGCAACCTCTTAGACAACTAATATTAGTACACCCATGTTTTACCTGGTTAAAACCATCAAAGAGGGAAACACTCCATGACCCCAGTGAACGTGGCCATTTGAGGATATTGTACATAAGAGTTTCTCACAATCAATCTTTAGTAAATGACCCTCTATTCCATTTAAATAGATATCATGGACCAATCGAGTGTTAAGCTATAGGTCAATATAGCTATTAGTATCAAGGATAATATGAATCATTTGATCACTTTGTGTCTATAGCATATCATGACCATAAGATTGCATAACTGCAACCATACCGTTTTCCTTGATACATAGCGTTTGGGATACCTTATTGACCTATTTTGACTTGCTAAACATCATTAATTGTCTTGGATACTTTATATATATAAATATGGAAACTGATTCATTAAACCACCTTATACTTACCTTGATTACCTTGATCTAGTGGTGGTGTGTTTAAGTAACCAATATAGGATATTGTAGAGTTGATCCCATCTTGCTATAGGATTCTTTGAGGTTTCTAGGGAAGCCTCCCTTGTGTTGGATCTATCCTTCACTAAAATGGGGGAAGAGATTTTCTAAGGTGAAAATGGAAACACTCCCATTTTACACTTGTCTTATCCCTTGTGAAAGGCTTCACATAAAGGTGTTATATTTTGTGATAAAATTTTGACACTGTTTCTGAGGAGGATTGAGTCATTCTTATTGGATACCTGAAGACTATGCTACAACCAACTTTGATAAGATTATATCCAAACCCTTTCTAGTGATATCATATGGTGACTCCATGTCAAGAGAACCCAAGTGTTGAAAACACTAATCCCAGACCTAATAGAATATTTTATAATCCTACCAAGGTCTACAAGTGGAGACCTCCTCATAACTCCCTTGTAGTAAAGTCCTTACTGGGTCAAATACTTCCTTTATCTCCAATGTATTTACATCCATGGGTTACAAATTCCTTGAAGCCTTTAGACATGTCTAGAATTCAGGTATACCCTCACGATATGCTTGATAATTTTGATAAGTGGTTGCCTAAATTTCCTAGTAACAATGTCATCACCACTGAAGAGCATGTAGATAATTTTTATGCATGTTTCAAAATCATCCACTTAATAATGACGATAAAGATGTAGTCATGAGGCTTTTTGTTTCTTCTTTAGTAGAGAATGCAAGATTAAAATTGGTATAATAACCTTCTTGATAAGAGTATTAAGACTTGGAAATATTTTCATGATACCTGTATGAAAATGTGGGGAACCAAAAAGGATGGCATGTTGTTGTTGGTACAATTTAATGTTGGATTCCTGAGAGGGGGGGTGAATTAGTAATAGAGACATCTAATCCTTTTTAACCATATAATGCAAGTTTTATATCAATGTAGCATTATCATCCAATATTTGCAGAGTAAATAAACAATGAACAAATGAACGATCATACACATACATAATGCACCAGTGTTTTTACGTGGAAACCAAAAGCAGGATAAAACCACATAATTCTTTTTCTTATATGTCTTGAAGAATTACATTCATTGGAAGCACAAACTTCCTGTGTTTTCCAGCTGCAACAGGAAGGAGGCTCCAACCCTCTAGTTTCTCAGGCTACAACCTGAGGGAAGCTCCAACTCCCCAATTCACTGGCTACAACCAGAAGGAGGATACAAACCCCTATGTTCTTCGGCTACAATCAAAATGTGGCTACAACCACCTGTCCTTGCCCCATCCAACAACCCTGACATATAAGTAGAATGATGGAACCACTGTCACACTATCACTATGAGATATACTTCTGTAAACCTGTACCAATAAACCTACACCAAACAACCTGTACCAATAACAGGAACCATGTATCAACCATGCATCAACCTGTAATCAACCTGTAATCAACCTGTACCATAAACAAGTGCATCAACCATGCACCAACCTGTACCAAACAACTTGTAATCAACTTGTACCATAAACAAGTGCATCAACTATGCACCAACCTGTACTTCAATACTTCAACCTGTAAACCTTCCTTAACTTTAACAACAAGAGACTAACATTTTCATCAAACTTTACTTTAGTCTCACATGACTAGTTTTGGATTAGTCGGCAACCCTAACTTGAAATAATCATAACTATGTACCTGTAATGAATAAAGATCTGAAAATAGTACACAATGTTTTTCAGTGTGTTTTATTCAATTCCTCTAGGTGTCACTACTTATAACCTCTCATAAAAGGAGTTATAGAAAAAATGGCATACCTTGTTGAATTATGTCTTATTCTAGAGAGAGAACTTGTAGAGCATGCTCCACACAGAATATTTATTGTATGGATCTGAAAATTTTGCACAGAATACTACAGACTATACTCTAACCAACACATTTTTTCTTACTGAATTTGGATATGTTATTAAGAAGTTATGACGTTTTTACCCAAAACACATGTTTTAGATTAGTTTAAGGACTAGCCACAAAACCTATTTTCCACGGAGTGTAACTCCAAAAATAAAATGACCAACAAGTTGAAATTCTTACCACAGATACTTGGATATGTTTTCTCAATGGCCTCCCAATTTCACAGTTTGAATCATTCTAGAAAAAAAGTTATTGCGAAAATGGTGATATGACCTGTAAATAACATACCTTAGAAAGCATCATCAAAAGAATTTATCCTCCCTTGAATTTCAGTCTTCTTTACTTCACCTTCCCATTGAAATTTGGCTTAGATATCCTTTGGTTACCTCAGTCACCTGTAGGTATTCAATATGCTCAAGTGTGATTAAAATGAGAGAGCCTTGCCCCTTATTTATACTCTCCAAGTAGCTTCCTTAGAAGCATCTTCTAGGCCACTTTGTCCACATAGTCACCTATGTCCAACTTTGCTCAAATTGCCACTTGTCCATGTATCCAATAGCCACTTGACCACTTAACCCATTTTCCTCATTTTAGGGTTAACCTTCTTATAACCACTTTCCATAATTAGAAAGTTCTCCATTTACTTTATTATTTAAATAATCCTCCTTGACTTTGTCACTTCACTTTATTATTTAAATAATCCTCTTAGATTTTGTCACTTCACTTTATTATTTAAATAATCCTCTTTGACTTTGTCACTTCACTTTATTATTTAAATAATCCTCTTTGACTTTGTCACTTCACTTTATTATTTAAATAATCCTCTTTGACTCTGTAACTTCACTTTATTATTTAAATAATTTCTTCTTTGCAAGCACTTTGACTTGTTTGACCTTTTGGGGTTTCAAGCCAATCATATGAGGGTCCTTCAACTTAGTAAGGACATAACTCTCAAACCGTGAGGAGTTATGTGACGTTCCACATAACACCGGAAATAGAATGACATGTACTATCCATCTAGAATAGTCTTACCTGCAAATATATCAAAACTCATACCGTTATACATAAAAAAAACTTGGGTCCATTACCCAAACCTTTGTGCTACCAGAATTCGCTACCAGACTTTCTTCAAGGGTTGACATCAATGAAAACCAACCCAATTAATCAACATTTAATGGGATGAAAAAGAAGGAGAATGAATCAATAAAGGAATTTAATACAAGATTTGAGAATTTACTAAAGCAAATTCCCGATGACATTAGTCCAAACAATGGTGTTGTCCTTCTCCAATACACAAATTCATTTGAAGGGAAATTTGGATTCATGCTTAGGAACAAGTCCCCAAAGACTCTTGTAGAAGCACAAGAATATGATGTTAATATTGAGGAAAACATCTTGGCTTCTAAGGTATATCCTTATGTTAAGAACCAAACATCAATATAGCATACAAAAACCTCTAGAAAATTACTCAACGCCTTGAAAAAGAGATAATATCAGATAATAAGCCTCTTCGAGGGGGCAACATCCTTTTACCCCACTTAAATGTTCAAGTCCAAGATGATTCAAAATGAAAATGTCTCCTTGGTATATATAGGAGACTAGGAGGTTTAATGGCCTAAAGCCGACATAAATAAAATAACATTACTAATCTAAATTACAACTAATGTCCTAAAGCCGACATAAATAAAATAACATTACTAATCTAATATGCCCCAATTAAGTGGTAATGAGCCAATATTAGGGCTTAACATGCCCCTCCCCTTGAGACAAGTGTTGTCCGCAACGCTTGAGTAACTCTGGATGCTTTTGTATAAAAGACTCATCTTCCCAAGTGGAATCTTCAGCTGGTAGTTTCCTCCATTTAATGAGATACTCTGAAATGGATCTATTCCTCAGTTGGCGAATTCTTGTGTCAGTGATGGCTTCAGGCTCCAATATAATTTTTCCTTCCTCGTCAAGTTCTGGCAATATAGTTTGAACTCGGATCTTGTCACCTATAACTTTCTTTAAGCATGAAACATGGAAAACTGGGTGTACTCGTGAAGACGCAGGCAGCTCCAATTTTTATGCCATAGTACCAATCTTTTGCAACACCTTATAAGGGCCATAGTACTTTGGTGATAATTTATTATCCTTCTTGGCTTGCTTGAGGGACATCTGTTTGTATGGTTGTAGTCTTAAAAATACCCAATCCCCTACTTCAAAACTTCTTTCACTACGATGTTG
>JASDQU010817720.1:35912-67567 GCA_032191745.1 Picea mariana
TATATATATATATATATATATATATATATATATATATATATATATATATATATATATATATATATATATATATATATATTTGTTTGTTTGTTTTTTTTAACCCTTTTAAAGTATTTTTTGGCCATAAATTTAGTTTTTTACCCTTTTTAATTTTTCCTCATTTTATCTTAGTTTATATATATAATTTTAATTTTTTGGTATTTTTTGTCTATTTAGTTTTTTAAGTTTTTCTTTATTTTCTTTTTTATTAATTTCATTGTTTTTTTTTCTTAATTTTTAATTTATTAAAAAAATTAAATTATATCTTTTTGCTAAATACTTAAAAATAGTATTATTTAACTACAATTATTTTCTATGTATTAAAGTAAAGGTAAACAATGTGTTAAGAATGATGTTTTCCACTATATTTTAAAAGTATGGAACGATAAATTAATTAAGGAGACACAATTATATGAAAAATTGTAATTTCAAAAAAGTAAATGGTAAAAAATATTTTTAAGATTGAAACAAGCATGGAAAAATGACTAAAAGCACCGATGAATAAAAAAAAAGTTTAGAAAAATTTGAAAATAAATGAAAAAAAAAACATTTAAAAAAATAATGTGGAAACATGGTGGATCAAAAAATTTAAAATATCGAAAAACCACCTAAAAAAGGAGGGGGGGGAGGCTGCTACCGGTAGCACCATTTTTAAAAACGGGGTAAAAAATGTGCCACACAAGTGAATACAATTCTCCCACACGGTTTTGAAGAGGAGTGTCAGTCAAAGCCCACTTGTAAGATGACTGTAATGAGAATCAACCTAAGATGTGTTGCATCTTTTATATTTGATAAAATGGGCCTCATCTGATATGATTCATTCTCATTTGACTGAATGTAGAATAAATGACCTCATGTACTCAACATGATTAAGGAAGTTTCCTCAACGTGTATTTACTAAACATTGTCAACCTAAATCTTAGATAAGTTCAACGATGTAGATTTACTTTAACACATTATTATTGTCACTACTCTGTTTCTGATCTCAAAAATTGTTTCATGAGTCTATGAACCCCTTTTTAATACTTCAATGATTGTTCAAAGTAAACTTTCCTTGGGTTGTAGTCAAGTATGCCACTCAACCTTCCTTCCTTTCTTTTGTTCATATTTTCTGTTGAGGGGGAGTTTAGTAGATCGTCAAAATAAAATTGGAAACCTTCCAAGATCTTCATCCCTCAATTCTACTAGTTGATCTACTTTTGAGAGTTCATAATCATCACCACTGTTTTGTGTAACACAAACTTTTTCATTTTCTTCTTTAGAATTTTATTTTTGCATTTTTCTTTCATTGGCCAATGGACTGTTGATTTGCAGGACATCATCGAGATCTGCAATTGTGTCATATTATTGTTTAGGAACTCTCATTTCTTGATCTTGATCCACTTTATATGGAAAACTTTGATTTTCACATTCCTTATTAGGAACTTCACCCATCATTCTCCTTTTATCAACTTTATCAATTTTAGTTGCAATATGTTCATCATCTTTCTTGCTTTGTACTTCGGATTTTCTTCTCCATACTTTTCTGAGTCTTGGTATAACATGTCTTTTCATATCACAATCTCGTGCAATGTGTCCCTGATCACATGTTTGGCTCACACTGAGGAGATTTGGCTTTAAATTTTCAATTAGTAGCACATTTTCTTCTTTATCTCTATTATTTCCTAGGATGACTGTACCCTTTCCAAGTATCTTGGCAGAGACATCATCTCCAAAATTAACTCTTCCTTTTTCTCTCTCTTTTTCAGACCAAGGATTTTGTCTTGATCTCCTGTCATATGCTTTGAACATCCATTGCTAACATACCATTGACTCCTTTTATCTTTATCATATAAGGCTACCTTACATTTTGTTTCTTTTTCTTCCATTTTTTTTTCTTTCCATGCGTTCATATGCTTTTCTTCTTGAATTCTGGAAGTTTTTATGGGAAGCTTTGGTAGTCTATAGTCACTATATTTGTGACCACAATTGTTGCATTTGTGGCATTCTATATTGTAATTTTGCAGTGGAGAGAATGGATTATAGTTTATGTTCTCTTGATTATTATTATTCTTGTTGTTCTTATAACCATAACTTTGAACATTTTTATGATTGTTCTTTCCATAATATCTACAATGTAATGCTTTATGCCCAAAATTATTGCAAGAGAAACAATAGCCAAGAAAGAGATGTTGATACCTTTTTGGGGGAGTTATTCTTGTAGTTTTATTCTTTCTATATTCATTTTATTTTGAAGGGAGAGCATATTTCTGTTGATTAGAATCAATCTTTATTTTGCTTTCCTCCTTTTTGAAAGAGTTTTGAAGGGAAGTTGCATAACTTTTTAGATTTTTATCAGTTTGCTAAGATGTAGAGTTAGATCCTTTGTTAGACTTCTTTTGATCATAACCAAATCCTGAATTATTGCTTGATGATTTTTGACTGTTAAGAATATCATCCAAGATTCTTGAACTTTTTTCAAATCTTGATTGGTTGTTTCCTTTCTCAAGTTCTCTTTTGAGAAAAACAATTCCAGTCTCTAGCTTTTCACAGTCTAGTTTCTTTTCATCGATTTTTTTACTTATGACCTCTTCAATTTTTTGGATTCTTGGAGTTGATTATTCAAGTCAATAATGTTTTGTTCTGATTCCTTGATGTTTAATGAAACTTCATTTTCTCTTGATTTTTGTTTTTCTTCATATTCTAATAGTTGTCCTCTTAATGATTTGTTCTTCTTTTTATATTTTCTTAGTTATTCAAGAGAACTAATACGTTCTTCTTCAAGGTCCACTTCTCCTTCAACTTCGTAGTTTTCTTCATCATCGTGAGAAACATTGTTTTTATTTTCTATGCCCATAAATAAAAGTTCTGACTCGTCATCTTCACTCATGTCAGATGAACTATTGTCTTCTCTGGAGAAGAAGTTTTTCTTTTTCTTGTAGAATTCCTTCTTGTTTCCGGTTTTTCTCTTCTTAAGTTCATTATGGTTATAAGTATCTTCATCATCAATATCCACCTTCTTGGGATAGGGACATTTAGAGGCAAAATTCCCAACTTTTCCACAGTTGAAGCACTTGAATGGTAACTTCCCTTTATATTTCCCAGATCCTTTCTGGAGTTTCCTTATAAAATTGGACTCTTCTTCATCTAATTTGTCTAAGTGATTTTAATTTGGCACATGCTCATGGTTCTATGTTGCTTTTGATGCTTTGAAGGTTGTTTCTCTTTTTGATGACTTTTCTTGCCTGATTCTCATTTCATAGGTTATAAGAATCCCATGAAGTTCATCCATTGTATGTTTGTCAAGGTCTTATCGATCTTCAAAGGTATATACCTTGGAATCATATCTCATTGGTAATGATCTTAGAACCTTTTGGAAAACAATTTTGTCTTTTAACTCTTCTCCCAATGCTCTGATTGAATTGACTATTTCATCCACTCTTTGAAAATATTCTACAATGTTTTCTTCCTCCTTTCATCTTCAGACTCTCAAACTTCCCTCTGTAGGTTTGAAGTTTTTCTTGCTTAACTTTTCCATATCCTTCATAGATGATTTTAAGTTTGTCCCAAATTTCCTTTGTTGATTTATAATGCATCACTTTTACAAATATGGGGTTTGCTAATCCACCCAGAATTGCATTAACAACCCTTGAATTATCATTGTAGAGTTTCTTTGTAACAACATTTGAAGGTGCAGTAGTTGGTGCCGTGTAACCATTTACCACATATAGCCAAACATCACATCCAAGAGCCATAATATAATTTTTCATCCTTATACTCCATAATTCACAATCATTTCCTTTGAAGAACGATGCTCTGTTGGAGGGCATTCCTTCTTGTTGATCCATTGGATTTCTCAAAATCTTCTTTCAAGTGGTTAAACTGTGGTGAATGAACCTGCTCTGATACTAATTGTTGGAATGTTGTTCAATACTGAGGGGGGTGAATCGATATTTCTTATTTTTCTCAAATTAAATTAATTCATTATTAATTTACAACAATTTATCGACAAGAATGTACATAACTCTGAATTTTAAATGCAACAATCATAAAAATTATATTTCATTTACAAGTTACAATTTGTAGGAGACACCAATCTCTTTTATTTTTAGCACCAACTTAAGGATACACCAATCCTCTATTTTCCAAGAACCAACTTGAGGAAGCACCAACTCCCTGTAGATCATGCTCCAACCTGTAAAGGACTCCAATCCTTTGTTTTCAAGCACCAACTTGAAGAAGCTGCAACTCCCTATTTCAAGTTTCAACTTGTTGAGGACTCCAATCCTCCCTTGTGTTAGAATATAATGGATGTGATCATTTTACCATTGACAATATCTCTATTGTCACCCAACCATAGGCCGAAGCCACCCTCCAAGCACCTTAACCTTGACAGAGAATCACTCCGAAAGAAAACCCTAGGCTAGATATCCAAAAACAGGGTAGCGCACCTTTCCCCAAGGATAGTGCACCAACAAGAGCTAATCATTTGTTCCAAACCCTATCCAAGAGATAGTCCAAGACAAACGTGATCTTCTCGCTGCAGCAGCTGCAATGGAAGCTCTCCTCAAACCCGCGCACAAGATTGGGCACTACAGTGCACACAAGTTGTTGCTCTGCAATTCTGAGACTGCCTGCCAAAATGAGAACTAGCCTCCTGTATTTATACTAATTCTGGCTAACTGCCTGGGCCGAATTCTCATTCTGGGTATCTGTATGTTCATTATATATTATTATTTCTGGACGAATTCTTCTCTTGGAGGCTAATAACCTAATATAAATTATGTTCTTGAGCCGACAAGTCTTCTAGGGTTATTAGCCAACTCATTAGGGTTTCTTCTTGCTTCCCAGAGTATTCTATCCTCGTTAGGTTTACATGTGGAGGTAATACCTCCCGTAGCTCCCATAATATCAACACTCCCTCCTAGGTAGGGAGGTATTACAGGTAATGGTCTTGAGCACAAAAACATACCATTCACTCAGTAGCATCAACATAGTTGTATAGACTAGATCATGACTAGATCATGAGCACCATCATCATCATCAGTGTCATCAACTGCATCATCTCTCGAAACCATACTCTATCTGAGTAATCAGACATGATGCTCACTCCACAGAGTGATACAAGATCCATTCTTCTAATCTAGAAGAGTAAATGTTTTGAACCATTGTCCGTCTGATAAATCTCTGTCCTTTGATTATCCATCCAATATTGTTGATAGTCTTCAAGGCAATCGAAACAAAATAGAACACAATTGTGTCTATCCATAGTAGTACATAACTACAATCCAGTGGTACACTACCACACCTAGTAACACACAAGTACTTGATCAACAACGTATAGTCAAGAATAGTGGAACACATCCACCATAATAGTATACATCTACTGTCATATAGTCTTCATAACAATCATCTGATATCAACCTGTACAGAAACAATGTTATGATATAAACTGAATCATCTGGGCCAATATTTCAGTCACATTTGTGAGATTTGAAAGAATATCTACCCTCATAGTAGAACAATGAGATATCTGGACTATTCTTCTCAAGCAAGGAAGAATAACTATTCTGTTTTCTGAACCTAGACCATTCCCCACCCTAGGCCATTCTTCCTACACTAATCAAAGTGCACCCTGGAGAGAATGTATAAACCCTAAGGAATGCTTGTCCTTGATTACTAAGCCTAGAGCATTCCCCACCCTGGGCCATTCTTCCTACACTAATCAAAATGCACCCTGGAGAGAATGTATAAACCCTAAGGAATGACTGTCCGTACCATTTCCTATGTTAACCACAAGAGGAAAATATTGTTCTGCATCAACCTCCAAAACAAACCATTCCTCATGTTAACCACAATGAGAAATTGTTGTCCGACGAGGCGGGCCAGTCTTCTTGAGTAACCCTCAAGAGGAGAGACTTCCCTAGACCACTCCCCATGTTAACCACAATGGGAAGTTGATGTCTATTATACATCAACAATATAGACCATTTCCCATGTTAACCACAATGGGAAATCATTGTTCGTCATAAATATCAATCCACTTTACGAATAGGAAAGAATCTGTCCAAGATGGACTATTTTTCAATGGATTTCTTCAATAATAATTTTAGTACTCCCTCCCAACCTGGGAGTCATCTCTTCCTTTTTCAATAAGGAAGTTGTCTCCACGAGCTCCAACTTGAGTATGCAAACTCTTTCATATTTTACCAAAATGTCTGCTTATCTTCTCATCTGTGGAGATATGTATTGGAGAACCACTTTCTCCTGTCTGGACTTCATTACGGATAATGTAATGCTTGATTTCAAATGTACTTTAGTCTAGAACACTGTAGCTTTGATCAATAGAGTATATCATTGTTGGAAAACTGGAACATATCCATGTGTCACTTCTTCTGTCATAATGAGATCTGATCTACTGAGTAATCATCTTGATACAATATCTTTGTTATAGAAAATCTTCACCATGCTTCTGTTGTGCATTGGAGGTTCTCCACCAAGTTGTCTTCTTCTATATGCATGCAAGGGTCTCTTTCTGGTATGCCTCAAAGTCTTGAGGTTTCTCTTCATACACTCTTTATTCAATTTCTCTAGAGAACATTCTTTGCATTCATCTAATGTAGAACTACAACTCATGGATGTTGCAGATGATATAATGACTCATGTAGAGATATGTCTGGTGTAATGGAACAAGTAATCATCATAGTCTTCTCCCTCCATATGGGAGAACCTCTATTTCTAGATATCGCAATGCTTTCATTCATAAGTCTTTCATACATTTTTCTTCATCACGACTTTCAGTTCCTCTGCTTGATTGCTTTTATTGAGTTCATATCAAGCTGATAATATTGTGATTCTTAATATAATGACTGGTTGTTCTGGCTTCGATTTCTTTCTTGGAATCTTCATGTTCTTCCTGATGTTTTTCTTTAGCTCTCGGGTCCATGGAGTTTATTATAGATTCCATGCCCTAAAGATTCCATTTCTTTCTTTCATCATAGGATCACGGATGTGGATGGACAACCAGGGATACTTAGAGGATTTTCTTCAAAGAAGTCTTCTTCTGCGGTTGAACTAAAAATGTACTGTCTTTCATGGCTGTTATCATGGATATATACTTCATCATCTTCAATGGATCATAGGATGAGCTCCCTCCTAATCCTTGCTTCATGTATGAGTGCATATAATTATCTCCCTCCGTCTAACAAAGTCCATGCTTCCGTCTGCATCCTTATTGTCTTATGCAATATATAATTGGTTGTCTCTGTCTAACAGAGTCCACGCTTCCATCTTGTTGTCTTCTACAAAAATGCTATAAGTCTTTCTCTGACTTCTTTCTGTCTTTGCTTCTTCTGAGTCTCTTCATGATTGATTCAGCCCATTTCATCCTTTCATGTGTATTATCTAATGATATCAATCCTTATCTTGTTGTTCTTCCATAGGTATAGTTCTTCTTGGAATACATTATATTTCAAGGGATAGATATACAAGATATGTACAAAGACGATACAAACGATATATGTACAAGAAATAAGAAGAGTATTGTTACCTTTAGAAGAATAAGTCTCTTTCATCCTGCTTAGTCTTCTTTGTAGGTGTTCAAATAATGTAACTGCAAAGAGTATTCTTGTTATTATTGCTATTTTATTCATAGGATTAATCCCCATTGTGGATTAATCATGTTGGTAATTGTATTAGGACCAAATCCCCTTTTGCGGATTGGTCATCGGACAATTGTAATATTCAGAATAAGAAGTCAGCCCCATCAATTATTATTGAGACCCAGAATTAAATTAAAGGTGGGTTTACCCACCCAGAGTGAGAGGTCAACCCTGCCAGAGAAGACCTTTCACACGTGCCAGTTTTGTATATATAGGGAGGCTAGCGCCTCACTTTATCACACAACTCACTTGCTCATTCTCTTATGAGGCAAGTTGCAATTACCAGTTGGAGAGAGGGATAAGAGTGGCACATATTTTGGAGAGGACTATCTGTATTGGTTTGAGTTATCTCTTGAACATTGTATTGGCAATTTATGATAAGGAATTTTTTGCTGGGTTTTCTTCCCCTAGAGGGTTTCCCAGGATAAATGTTGTGTCTCTTGTGAATGTGCATTTCTCAGTGATCTTGTTCTTATGTTGCTCTTATCTATTGAAATGCAAAGAACTATAATAATGGCATAAACATTAACATGGTATCAGAGCCAACCTGAAGGAAGCATATTTCGTAAGAGGAAAAACGTCACTGTTATCGTACCCCAAAATTAGGGTTTTGCAAAAGTGAATATTTTTAAGCCTAAAACCACCTAGAAAGCTGCGCCCTCCCCCAAGGATCATTTTGGCACTTAGAGTGCACCTTTTCAGTGGCTGGATCTTTTGCAAAGTGAAACCCTAGTTTCACAAAAATACCAGAAGTACCAGAAAACCAGTACCGAAAGTACCAGAAGTGCCAGAGTACCAGAAGTACCAGAAGCACCAGTCTAGAAATCCGCAGATCAGATTTGAAGGGGTAACAATTGGATTTTCTTATATCCAAGTATACCAGGCTACTCGCCTCAACCAAGCACACCTCTTGGTAAGATCAAAATTTGATTTTAAGCATTTTCATTTTTTGGTCATTTTTCATAGCCTCAAGTACAAGATGTCTGCAAGCACAAAGCTTGTTGAGAAACTAGAAGGCATAGACAACTTCCATGCCTGGAAGTATAGGATTGGTCTGATCCTTGCATAGAATGACCTAGCAAAATTCATCAAAGAAGAAGTGGAGGAACCTGAAGATGCCGTAGAGAAAGCGAAGCATCAGAAGGACTCGATCAGGGCTTAAAGAATCATTGCAGATTCAATCAAAGACCACCTGATCCCGTATGTATCATCCAAGAAAACTCTGAAGGAGATGTTTGAATCTCTAAGCAAACTATATGAAGGAAAGAACATCAACCGAAAGATGAATCTAAGATCTCAATTGAAGAATACCAGGATGCAAAAAGGAGAAATGATTCAAGAATATTTCTCCCAAATCTCAGAAATTAAAGAACAGTTAAAAGAGATTGGAGACACCATCGATGAAGATGAATTTGTAATGACGACCCTAAATGGTATCACAAGACCTTGGGATGCTTTCAACCAGACGATATGTGCCAGAAAGGAGAAACTACAGTTTGAGAGCCTATGGGAAAAATGCATCCAAGAAGAGACAAGGGTAGCCAACCGTGAAGCATTACTAGCAAGGGATGATGATCAAGCCCTAGATACTCATACAGAAGGAGGAAAGAAGAAACCCTACTTCAAAAGGGAAACTCATAGAGAGCCTCAACCATCAAACAAATTCAACAACCAAGAATATCATCCAAGAAATTTTCAGAAGAAAGGACAACGCAAGGGACGAGATCTCTCATCTATACAATGCTATCATTGTGATAAGATGGGACACAAGGTGAATAATTGTCCAGTTAGAAGAGAAGAATACAAGAGGAAGCATAAAAGGCAACATGCCCACATAGTCGAAGATGAAGAACCACCTATGAATATGATTAAGGACCATGTCTTGATCTCAGCTCTCTCAGAATTTGTATCACCTGGAGAGGACACATGACTCATTGATAGAAGTGCATCAAAACACATGACGGGTAAGAAAAATATTGTTTCTTGTATTTCAGAAAAGAAGTTTTCTCAGAAAGTGACTCTTGGAGATGATTATCAATATCCCATCAAGGGAGTAGGAGAATCAAACTACAAGCTAGACTCAGAAAAATCAATAACAATGAAGGACGTACTCTATGTACCGGGCTTAAAGAAGAACTTACTCTCCATATCAGCTTTAGACAAGAAAGGCTATAGAGTTGCCTTCATAGATGGAGAATTTCTTATGTGGGCTAATGGAGAAAAACTAAATGAAGCAATCATCATCGAAAATGAAGAAAATGGTCTATATAAGTTGAAGGGTCACCCAGAAACTGCCATGACCCATACCATTGAAAACTCATGCGAACTTTGGCATAGACGATTGGCCCACATTAACTGCAAGGCGCTACCATACATATGCAAAGCTGTCACAAGTTTACTAGAACTCAAGGTTGATCAGGAAGGTATATGCAATGGATGTGCGCAAGGGAACACTATCAAGAACCCTTTTCCAAAGAGGGATAGCAAAGTAGAAGGAGTATTGGAACTCATTCATTCAGACATGTGTGGCCTGATGCCATCATCCTCCATTAGCGGGTATGTATACTATGTATCATTTATTGATGACTATTCTCGTAAGACCTGGATATATTTCTTAAAATCTAAAGATGAAGTATTTAGTAAATTCAAGGAATTCAAATCCTTGATAGAGAATCTTTCTGAAAGAAAGATTAAGATACTCAGGTTAGATAATGGAGGAGAATATACCTCAAAGGAGTTCGTAAACTTCTGCAGAGATGTTGGTATTAAGAGGGAACTCACTACTCCCTATAATCCTCAACAAAACAGTGTAGCTGAAAGGAAGAACAGAACAATTATGGAAACTGTAAATACCATGATTCACGATCAAGATCTTCCTATGTGCTTATGGGCAGAAGCAGCAATGGAAGCTATTTATATGCAGAACAGATTATCCCATAGCACACTTGGGTTCAATACCCCAGAAGAAATGTTCACCGGAAAGAAGCCAGAGGTAAGCCATCTCAAAATATTTGGCTATCCAGTGTTTATTCATATACCAAAAGAGAAAAGAAACAAGCTGGAACCCTCCAGAAAGAAGGGAATATTTGTGGGATACTGTGAGGTTTCCAAGGCCTTCAGAATCTACATACCTGGTCACCGCCATATTGAAATCAGCTGAGACGTGACCTTTGATGAAGAAGAAACACTTAAGAAATCAAGAAGATGCCAGCTTGAAGATATGTATGAAGAGGAACTTGAAAATCCCAGGATTACAGAATCTGTGAGGGAAATTCCCAGAACTGCAGAACCTGTAAGGGAAGTCGTAACTTCCCCTGATGAGGAGACTCCTGAAGATCATGATATAATAGAAGTTTAAAAACCTCCTCATATGACCTTTTCCCATAAAAGAAAGCCTACTTGGGCAAGAGAGCTTATACAATATGGAGAGAAGTATGGTGTTCCAGAAGGAACCACAAGACAGGTGAAAAGACCAAAGCCATTCTCCAGTTACACGGGTTTGATGTGCAACTACTTGACAAAGAACCTACATGCTTTGAAGAAGCCATTCAAAAGAAGGAATGGGTAGATGCCATGACAAGGGAATACTAATCCATAATAAATAATGATGTATGGGAAATAGTTCCCAGACCAAAAAGTAAGGATGTGGTATCATCAAAATGGCTCTCAAAATAAAACATGCTGCTGATGGAAGTATTGAGAAATATAAAGCAAGATTTGTCGCTTGTGGCTTTTCCTGGAAGGAAGGCATTGACTATGAAGAGACATTCACTCCTGTGGCCAGATACACTTCGATCAGAACCATTATAGCTCTTGTAGCCAAGATGAAATGGAAGCTGCACCAGATGGACGTAAAGACAACTTTCCTGAATGGTGCTATCGAAGAGGAAGTGTATATAGAGAAACCCTAAGGATTTGAGGTTGAAGACATGAAGTCTCATGTCTTCCGATTGAGGAAAGACTTATACGGATTGAAGCAAGCTCCCAGAGCTTGGTATGGCCATATAAACAGTTTCTTGACGAGCTTAGGATTTCCCAAGAGTAAAGCAGACTCAAATATCTACTTCAAAATTATGGACAATGAACCAGTAATATTACTACTGTATGTGGATGACTTATTCTTAACTGGAGAAGAAAATCTCATCACTAAATGTAAAAAGAGACTTGTCGCAGAATTTGAAATGAAATACCTTAGCCTAATGCATTACTTCTTAGGCCTTGAGGTATGGGAGAGTCCAGAAAGGATCTTCCTTAACCAAGGGAAGTACACAGTTGAAATCTTAAAGAGATTCGACATGCTAGAATGCAAGTCCATGAATACACCCATGGAAACGAAGCTGAAGCTGCTGGTCAACACTTCATTAGACTTGATAGGTGCCACACTGTACAGACAGATTATTGCATCACTGATGTACCTAACGAACACCAGACCAGACATCTATTTTGCAGTGAACACCTTGAGTCAGTTTCTGGTAGAGACTATACGTGTTCACCTAGTGGTTGCAAAACATGTGATGAGGTACCTTAAAGGTACAATGGATTATGGTCTCAGCTATGATGGAGATCATTACTTCACATTGAGTGGATACATTGATGGAGATTGGGCAGGAAGCGTTGCTGACATAAAAAGCACTTCTGGATGCTGTTTCAGTTTGGGATCAACCATGATCTCGTGGCAGAGTAGGAAGCAATCCAGTATCGCTCTTAGCACAACAAAAGCAGAGTACATTGCCGCATGTTCTGCTAGATGCGAAGCTATATGGCTTCGAAAGTTGCTGACTGGCCTATTTGACTTGGAGATGAGAGCAACCGTGATTCTATGTGACAACCAGAGCTACATAAAGATGACAGAGAATTCTGTATTCCACGACAGGTCGAAGCACATAGAGATCCATTATCATTTCATCCATGACATGGTACAAAGAGGAGCCTTGAAGCTCCAGTACATTAGCATGGATGAATAGGTTGCTGATGTGATGACCAAACCTCTATCTTGTGTAAAGTTTGAACACTTTCGAGATAAGCTTGGCATAGTCCGAAAGGACCCTCCCTGAAAGGGGGAGTATATATATATATTCCTTTCTTCTGACCTCACTATTAGACATAAAGCAAGATGAGTCATTGCTTCTGACCTCACTGTTAGACGTAAAGCATGACGCTGTGTGTTCCTTGCTTTTGACCTCACTATTAGATGTAAAGAAAGATGAGTCATTGCTTCTGACCTCACAGTTAGATGTAAAGCATGACGCTATGTGTTCCTTGCTTCTGACCTCGCTGTTAGACGTAAAGCAAGATGAGTCATTTCTTCTGACCTCACTGTTAGTCATAAAGCATGAGGATCTGTGTTCCTTGCTTCTGACCTAGTTGTTAGACATAAAGCAAGATGATTCCTCGCTTCTGACCTCGTTGTTAGACGTAAAGCGAGATGATGTGTGATTCCTTTCTTCTGAACTAGTTGTTAGATGTAAAGCAAGATGATTCCTTGCTTTTGACCTTGTTGTTAGACGTAAATCGAGATGTTGACATGTTCCTTACTTTTGACCTAGTTGTTAGACGTAAAGCAAGATGATTCCTTGCTTATGACCTCGTTGTTAGACGTAAAGTGAAAAGTTGATGTGTTCCTTGCTTCTGACCTAGTTGTTAGACGTAAAGCAAGATGATTCCTTGTTTCTGACCTTGTTGTTAGACGTAAAGAAAGATGTGACTGACACTGAGCTACCAGCTTATCAGCTGTGACATTGAGCCAGTGTAGTACTGTGATGTGCCAGCCTAGTGCTGTGATGAGGTATCATTTTATTGATACATATTGATGCAAATGATGATGGCATTCTTTCGAGAATGATGATGTTGCCTATGAAGAAAACTTTCGATGACTTGTAAATTTGCCAGCCAATGTTCCACGATGATATTGACGATAATGTCCTCCTGATGCCATTGATGATGCAGACCTCTCTCGCCTGATGTTGTTGAAGAATACCATTCTTTTAAGGGGGAGTGTTAAAATAATGTAACTTCAAAGAGTATTCTTATTATTATTTCTATTTTATTCATAGGATTAATCCCCATTGTGGATTAATCATGTCGGTAATTGTATTAGGACCAAATCCCCTTTTGCGGATTGGTCATCAAACAATTGTAATAGGCAGAATAAGAAGTCGGCCCCAACAGTTATTATTGAGACCCAGAATTAAATTAAAGGAGGGTTTACCCACCCAGAGTGAGAGGTCGGCCTTGCCAGAGAAGACCTTTCACACGTGCCAGTTTTGTATATATAGGGAGGCTAGTGCCTCACTTTATCACACAACTCACTTGCTCATTCTCTTATGAGGCAAGCTGCAAGTACCAGTTGGAGAGAGGGATAAGAGTGGCACATCTTTTGGAGAGGACTATCTGTATTGGTTTGAGTTATCTCTTGAACATTGTATTGGAAATTTATGATAAGGAAGTTTTTGCTGGGTTTTCTTCCCCTAGAGGGTTTCCCAGGATAAATGTTGTGTCTCTTGTGAATGTGTATTTCTCAGTGATCTTGTTCTTATGTTGCTCTTATCTATTTAAATGAAAAGAACTATAATAATGGAATAAACATTAACAGTAGGTTCCTTTTCTTCGGCAACTGATGCTTCATGTTTCTCCTTCATTTTCCTTAGCTCGGGACAATGATTCCTATAGTGACCATATTTTTGACAGTTGAAGCATTGTATTTTTTAAATTCCTTTCTCTTGATTTGGCTTCCTCCTTGAGATAAACTTCCTTTTGTTCTTGAAGTACTTGAATCTTGTTGTGAAGGCGTGATCATCGTACTTCTTTTGGGGTTTCTCTTTTGCACTGATCCTTGATTCTTCTTATGCACAACAAGTCTAAAGTTCTTCAAATGTCGGATACTCCTTTCTTGTGTTCATGCTTGCGGAAAATGCATCCCACATCTTGGGAAGACCATTGAGTACTATGTTTACCAATTCCTTCTTTGAAATGATCTCTCAAATATCTTGTAGTTGATCTCTTAACTGAGAGATTCTCACAAAGTATGATGTTATGTTGTCATCATCATTCATCTTCATGTCACGAAGCTCATTCTTCAGACTCATGACTTGTCCAATGTTTCTGACTGAGAAGAGGTTTGTTAGGGCATCGCAAATCTTCTTCGATGAGTCAATATGAGAGATGTAGGGTATCAAGTGGTCTTTTACAGAGTCCACTATGATACTCATGGCATTGGTGTCATCGTCTTTGAACTTCTCCATAACTGCAACGTTCTGTGGTTCCTTCCATTTTCCTTCTTCAAACACTGGTTCCACAATCTTTCCTTTCACGATATCCAACACTTTATTCTTGGCAAGGATGAGGTCAATCCTTATCTTCCATGCTCTAAAGTTAGAGTCTCCATCTAACTTGTTCTCTGACTTCATAGAATAAGTCATGGCTGCTTTGACTTGGTCAACCCTAGATTTGACCAGAAACTCAAACTTGACATCTTGGCTTGCTGAGAGTATCAGGAGATGTGCTAGGCTAGGGCTCACTAATCTACCTAAAAATTAGGTCAATCCCTTCACTTAAGGTGCCTCAATGAGAGTATTAGGGTTTCTGCAACTGCTCCTTCTAGTAACCCTAGTGGAAGTGTCTTGGAAGCTGCTTCTGCTAGTAACCCTAGCGACAATGATCTGAAAATATAAGGCTGACTTGTTATGCTATGCAAGCACCCCCTACTTCAATAAAATAAACCTTACAAGACCTTGCTTCATGTGTTAAAATATGCAAGATGGTTTATGTGTTAAGTTCATGCTTCTTCTTTTCAATGTTCATGTGTGAGGAAATGTTCTTTTAAAAGGTTAATTATGTGCTATAAACAAATACACAGCAACATAACTTGCAGCAAATAACCCATCAAAATCACATCAATACCAAGATGATAAAGGAGTTCACCCCTCTCTGGGCTACATCTCCTTGAGCCTCCTTCAATGGACTGGGCTCTTTGGTATTAGTTTGTCAAATGTTCTTTTACAAGCTGCTGCTCAACTCCAATGGATTTACAGACTGTACCATTGGGTTCAGAATACATAAAAACCCAAAAATGACTATTAGAACTCTGAAAATGGATCTTGTCTCATCCAGTCATGACCTTTTCTACATGTGGCCTCTAAGATTTCCTGAGCTTCTCTGTGAAAAAAACACCTGTAAAAGTCCTCCAATGGATCTGAAACCTATCCCAATGTGTTCATAGCATAATAATTATTCAAAAATGACTATTCAATCACAGAAAATAGACTAGGGCTCATCTGAGCATGGCCTCAAACAATGAGGGCTTCAAGCTCCCTGGAGCTTCCTCAAATTCAATGGTGAAAAACATGCAAAATAAGTCTTCAAATGCCTCTGAAAATAGTTCCAATGGACTCAGAATGTCCAAAAACCCCTAGCTGGGCTTTTTCGGCACCTCATTTGGCGAAAAGATGAAGAAGTTAGGCCTCCTACCATTTTTCTCCTTCAAGCTTGCCGTCTCTGGTTCGCCATTTCACACCTGTGTGTGAGTAACCTGGCTTCTGGAATTTTCCCGTGCCTAAACCCAGCACACGTGCGCATTCTGAAATTGGTGCCAAAATGTCGCACCATTAGCGGATTTTGAACCCCCAAGGACGGAGGTGTTGGGCGCATGGGGGCCATATGGCCATGTCCCAGCGCAAATTCAGGGTTTAGTTCCAAAGTGGAACGAACGCTTGACAAGTGTCCAGCCTTGTGGGTGTTTAACCGTTGGAGTAGTTTTGAATCCGCGTACAAAAGCATGTGAGGCAAGGTCATATGCGCGCATATATGAAACCGGGGGCTAGAGCTCCGTTCACTACACAAACTCCCGTGCGAATGGCATGGTCACGTCAACACAATAGAACCATGACTCAAAACTCAACACAAACCCCACGCAAACTGTTTTATATGTGTTTCGGTCACATGGTTTAACATGTATGCGACCACAGGCTCCATTAAATACATATATACGCGGGTCATATTTTAAAACACCATCGCGCGCAATCAAATGTATGGTCATATGTATGCAATACAACCACGGCTACAATGTTAAAACCCTGCTCGCACACCATTGGAGGGTAAGGTCATATGAAAGGTGAGTGTGACCGGGGGCTGGGGCTAAGCCCCAGCCCGGACCCCCGCGCCGTTTACAACCATAATTGAATTCAAATATATATTTTGCCTTATACCATATAAGAACCCACGCGTGGTATAGTGGTCGGGCGGATTATGTTAAGTCGTTGCACGGTGGAAAGGTCTGGGGTTTGACCCCCATGGACCCATAAACTTTTAATAAACCAATCAATCGACCAATAGCCAATAAACGGGTGCCACGTGGCAGCCCATGACTGGGCCACGTGGCACCATACCATTGCCCAATAAATGCCACGTGTCGAAACAACATTCGATCAACTGCTAGCTAATCAAAAAATGCCACGTCAGTAGGTGCCAAGTCATCTCTACCACATCATCGTACCATCATGCCACGTCATCATCCGTACGGACTGTACGGACTGCCCAGTCAGCATCCCATTTTTTTTCCTGTTTGGCGATTCGAACAGATTGCGATATCTCTCGCTCCCGATGTCTGTTTGAGACGAAATGAGTTGCGTTGGGTTCATGATGATGAGGGCTACGCTCTCGTTCATTTTGAGGCAATTCTGAGAACGTTAATTTTTGGGCTAAAATTTGACCCCTGGTCCAGATTCTGATTAGACAGTTCCTTAGCGAGCTCAATATCCTAGCGGTTATGTTTCCTTCCAACATTTAGACTGAATGAAGGAGGTGTGGGCCCATAACCTATTAGAATATAATGGATATGCTCGTTTTACCATTGACAATATATCTATTTTCACCCAACCATAGGCCGAAGCCACCCTCCGAGCACCTTAACCTTGACAGAAAACCCTAGGCTAGATATCCAAACAAAGGGTAGTGCACCTTTATCAAAGGATAGCGCACCAACAAGAGCTGATCATATGTTCCAAACCCTATCCAAGAGATAGTCCAAGCCAAACATGATCTGCTAGCTGCAGCAGCTGCAATGGCAGCTCTCCTCAAACCTACGCACAAGACTGGGCACTGCAGTGCACACAAGTTGTTTCTCTGCAATTCTGAGACTGCCTGCCAGAATGAGAAATGGCCTCCTGTATTTATACTAATTCTGGCTATCTTCCTGGGCCGACTTCTCATTCTGGGTATCTGTCTATTCAGTATATATTATTATTTCTGGATGAATTCTTCTCTTGGAGGCTAATAACCTAATATAAATTATCTTCTTGAGCCGACAAGTCTTCTAGGGTTATTATCCAACTCATTAGGGTTTCTTCTTGCTTCCCGGAGTATTCTATCCTCGTCGGGTTTACACGTGGAGGTAAATACCTCCCGCAACTACCATAATATCAACACCTTGCTCCTCCCTTCCACCCTCACTTCATGTGTATGTTTCAAGTTTCATATACTTCCTTGGACTTTGCTTCTATTTTTTATCTTCTAAATTAGCCCACAAAGACACTCTCCGTTCACTATACCTTTCTGTTTATATAGTCTTCCAACAAGTATGAGATTAAACCATTGTGTCCTTTCAATGAACCATTTGTTGGAGATACTTCACACACACCTAGGATTTATTTTTCCTGAGGTTTTCCCTATGTTTATTAGTCATTATTCAGTCTCCTATAGTTTAGGGAGAATATTCCTCTAGGAGAATATTCTCTTCAGTTCACACTTTAGTTTAATCAGTTGAGTGGAGTCTAGATGCCACATTGGGATTATCATCATGCAACATTGGGATCATCACTATCTAATGTGCATTTTCCTTGGGATCATCACCAAAATAGCACATTATTCATGATTCATTGATCTCCTCCTCACTTCACTCTGTTTCATTCAGTTAATGGAAGACTGAGAGACTAGTTAACTCAGACTAGGTGGCAGGTCATTCCCGTAATTGCCTGAGAGACTAGACTAGGTGGCAGTTTACTCCCGTAACTGTTGGTATGTGTCCAGATCACTCTAGACCACCACTATGGCACATTGGCTTCTCCTCCAGTGTGCATTAGTTGAGTTATACATAGTATATCATGTGTAAATTATCATTCATTCATTTGGTTAATGAGAATTCTTCCATTCTTTCTCTCCTTCTTCTCTTTTCTCATATTTTCTCTGCAAACTGTGTATGTCATTTTCTAGATAGATATATTCTGTGCAGGTTCAACACATTTACATGGTATTAGAGCTGATGAACTTCTAGGGAAAAGACACACCAAATTATTTTTGTAGGTACCGAAGATTGAAGACAATGGAAAAATGGAATTTCCAAAAGAATTCATTCTTACACCGTACAATTTCATTGCATGGAAGGAGAAGATGATGATTCATCTTCAAGGCATAGGATTATATAGGTTAACCATGAACATAGAGATAGAACCCACATCAGACATAAAAAAATACGATTATCTAAATCAAATGGAAGAAGCGTTTGGAACTATTTGCAGTCTCATTTCTCCTGAACTCCTCTTTCACATATCCTCCTGTAAAACCCCCAATGAATCCTAGACCACCATGGAAGGGATTTTTGGAAAATAGGATGAGATGAGGGGACACATGCTCGAGGTGGGATTTCTCACATTGGATCCAAAAACCTTCGACAATATCCAATATTTCTTTACCAAATATAAGGATTTGTTGTCGCAACTCAAGGCTTATGGGGTTGATAAATATAAGGAGGAAAAACAAATGGTTCTCACCATTCTCTCAAAACTTGGTCTCGAATACTCAGTGTTTGTATCCAAATTTCATTTAGTTAGGATTGCCTCTGGATCCACTTGGATGATGCCCTCTCTTGAGGCCTTTATCGAGTCTCTGCCATAAGAGAAAAACAAACTCATCAATATGGGAAAAATCAAAGTCCCAAAGTTGCATGAACTTACTATGCAAGATGGTAGTGGTCATCAATATCAGAAATCTAAAGACAAAGAAAAAATTAAAGCACATGAAAATACAAATAAGGAAGGGTACTCAAAACCATTCAACGATGCCTTTGGATCCAAAGGTGGAAAGGGAAGAAAAGGGGAGAAATTCACTTACTACCAGAAAGGATTCCATCCAAAATCCACATGTATGCAGAAACAAATATATTAAATGGCCCAAATACTTCAGCAAAACAACCTTGGATATTGCATTCCCGAGAGTGCCAAGAATAAGAATCCTAAAGATCAAAATCCCAAGAAAGACAATTCTAGCCATGCTTTGATTTCCATAAACTCCTCTCCCGATGCTTGGATCATAGATTCAGGTGCATCACACCTCATGGATGCCACAAAAGAAGTCTATTCTTCATTGGATGCATGAAAAGGTCCTCCTATTCTGATGGGGGACAACTCTCCAGTCGAGGTCACTGAAAAAAGAAGAATTGAACTTACAAATGGAAGTTTTGAGAATGTGTTGCACGCTCCCAAACTTTCCGTCAATATTATCTCCATGTATTAGATGAAAAAATCCAACACCGGAAAGAGATTCATATTCACACCTAATGTAGTGGATATATATGACATGAAAACCAATTCTAGGGTTGCTACCGGTTAGGTAAATCATCAATCTAGACTCTACACATTTTCTGAATTTATAGAACTAGATTCTATATTACTGCTTACCCATGTTGATGAAAGCAGTAGGATATGGCACGAAAGGTTTGGGAATTTAAATTTTAGATATATGAAACATCTTAGCAAGAAGGGAATGGTTGATGGTCTACTTGACATCCACTTCTCCAAATTAATTTCTGAGGGATGTATTCTTGGAAAACACTGTCAAGAAAAATTCGACAAAGGAAAGACTCAGAAGGCTTCCTTTCCTTTAGATATGATTGATAGTGACCTCATGGGCCCTTTTTTGCATCCACCAATCAGTAAAGAAAGGTACATTCTCATTTTTGTTGATGATTTCTCACGCTTCACATGGATTTCATTTCTCAGGAAAAAATCATAGGTATTTCAACACCTCAAAGATTTCAAAGCCCTTGTTGAGACATAGTCAGGAAAGAAAATCAAATTCCTCTGAACAGATAATGGGGGAGAGCATGTCAACCATGAGATACAAAATATTTGTCATGAGGCCGATAATGAGTTGCAACACATGATTCCCTATACTCCACAACAAAACAGAGTTGTTGACCAGAAAAATCAATCTCTAAAAGAGATGGCATCTTGCATGCTACATGAAAAGTCACTTCCACAAATATTATGTTCTGAAGAACTTAATTGTGAGACCTACATCCAAAACATATCTCCCCATAGATATGTGAAGGATAATACCCCTACGAGGCTTGGAGCGTCCTCAAATCAGAAGTGACCCACTTCCATATTTTTGGTTCACGTGCATGGGCTAGGATTCACTCTGAGAAGAGGAAGTAACTTGATCCATAGAGCACATAGTGTATCTTTGTTAGATACCCCGATGGTGTGAAGGAATGTATAATCATTGATATTTTCTTGGACCGACTCATCGTTGAGCGTAGTTTCCAATTCGAGGAAAGTGTCTCGCATGTACCTCAACAGTCGCATGCATACACATTTTTTCTTCCACCTATCAAAGATGATGAGCATGCACATGTCGAATTTTCTTCAGATGAGAGTTATTATTTATAGGATTCAAATGATTTAGATACATGTTCAGTATAGTCATATGCATAGTCAGTGCATCCAGATGCAGATTCCGAGTCGAGGCCCAAATGAGTCAAGACTACTCTTCAAGATGCAGGGGATCTTGTTGGGGATCCAATTGATACTAGGAGGACTTGATCTGATTTCGAGGAGCCTCCTCTTGCACTCACTACCACTGAACCAATTCCACCCATGAATATTTTCTTGGGTCAGTCTTCAGATCCACAGTCCTATGGCGAGGCTACTAGAAATCCCTTTTGGGAATCCTCCATGTGGGAGGAGTACAAATCCCTCCTCGAGAACCATACTTGGGATCTAGTTCCCCTTCCTTCAAGAAGGAAACTTGTTAGGTACATATGGGTATACAGGACCAAGAGTGCATCGGATGGACATGTTAGTAGATACAAAGCCATGTTAGTTTGCAAAGGATTTCTGTAGGTGCATGGCATTGACTATGATGAGACCTTTGCTCCAGTAGCAAAGATGGATTCAATACGTTTGGAACTTGCTATTGCAGCAACCAGGGGATGGGAATTACATTAGATGGATGTGAAGAATGCATTTCTTCACAACGATCTCTATGAGGAGATATATATGGAGCAACCCCATGGATTTATTCAAGATTCATCTTTGGTTTGTCGACTGAAGAGGTCTCTTTATGGCCTCAAGCAGGCTCCGAGGGCAAGGTATGCCAAAATGGAATCCTACCTACTGTCACAGAAATTTGTACGTTGTAAGTTAGACCTGAATGTTTACATGCTCAAGAAGACTGATTCACTTCTACTCGTAGTTCTGTATGTTGAGGATTTGTTGATCATCGGTTGCTCGAATTCAATAGTTGCTGCAATCAAGAGGATTTTAAATTATAGATTCTTGATGATAGACATGGGTCCGCTACATTTCTTCCTTGGAATGGAAATTAGTCAGGATGCACAAGGCATCAAATTGTCTTAGGCCAAGTATGCACGAGATCTCCTTGAGAGATTTCACATGACAGAATGCAAGTCTTCAATGAATCCTTTCCTATCAGGATTCAGACTTGAGGATGGTGGGGACACTCCACTAGTTGACAACACACTGTACAAACAACTAGTGGGGAGCTTGTTGTATTTCATACACTCTAGACCAAACCTCTCCTATGAAGTTGGAGCAGTTTCTAGGTTCATGGAGGAGTCACATGAGCTACATTGGAAGGATGCAAAGTGTATCCTTCGATACATACATGGCACCATCACCTTTTGTATTCACTATGCAAAAGACTCTACATTGGACCTCATCGGGTTCACTAATTCTGACTGAGTTGGCGATAACATTGATCACAAGTCCACATCTAGTTACTCACTCAGTCTTGGTTCCGAGATGTTGATGCTTGAATCTGTCAGGACCGAAATGACAACCTCATGAGGACATTAGTCCCCCTTCATTTTTAGAGAGGTGGTTCTCCTCTTTGGCTAAAAGATATATCTTTGAATATCTTGGAGTAAGGAGAGTGCTAGACATCAAACCCCAAATATTTATTGCTTGGATTTAAATGAAAACGGTTCTTCAATAACCCAATATGATCTTTATGTGCAAAAAAAGTCTTTTTACAATAATAAAATATTGAAGGAGGGTTTCAACATCAGAATTAAATTGTGATCAACATCACACACAATCTTCTTAATCATATATAAATACATCCATGTCTTCTTCATGAAAAATAGGAGAGAATAATTTGATCATCTCAAAGAATTTTAAAAGAGTACTCCTATCAAGATCAAAAGAGAATTTGATAGGTCAACCTCAAACATATCATACTTAAAACTCAAAGTTACAAGATACAGTCAAGATCAACCCTGAAGCAATTCTTTGTGGAGTTTTATCATGAAATATGTTCTTCATTACAAAATTTTTGAAATCCATGTATGTGGATGCAAATACTCCATGATCATATAAGAAAATATCTTATAATAATATAATAAAAACACTCAACAACTTAGCCTTGTGCCCAACTATTAGATTCAAGCATAAAACTATGAGAAGTGGTGTAGAAGAATAGAAAGAATGGAGAAGATGAAGATTTATTTCTTTTGATCAGAAGCTTGAATGTATATCCATGGCTGCACCTTCTTCTTCCTCTGATATTCTACTCTGCTCCCTCTCACAATATTGATTCTTGGACCCATTGATGAAGCCTCTCTTCTCTTTTTAAGAAGAGATTTTCTAACTACTTTAGTAGTTAGGGTTTCTCCCTTCTAGAAATTCCTGTACAAGTTTCTTCTTAAAACATTTCCTTTAATTAATTCCTCATAATTAACTCACATAATTAATATAAGTATATTGAAAGTGATTCCCTCTCTTTTTTTAATAAATTTTTTAATTAAACTTTTATTTTTAAAAGTTTAATTAATTTTCCATTAAAAGAGGACGACTGTAATTTAATTTTATGGAAGTGAAAACCAAGTTTTTATCCATGTAAACAACTTCTTATCTTCTATTCATCATCTTATATTTCCAACGATATAAATTTTGTGCAAATCCATCGCCCGGATCTCAAGATATGAGCTCGTGAAGTTGAGTTTCCATTTAGGCCCATTAAAAATGAAGCTGACTGATATTTTAATTTTTGAGAAAAATGTATCAACTTTAAGCACTTGAAACCTGTACCACCATATTCTACGTTGAAATACCTTTCCAACGATATAAATTTTTCACGATTGCAACACCCGAAGCTCAAGTTATGACCTCCGCAATATCAACACTCAACCACCGTCGATCAAAATTGATGGGCAAATGTGGGCCCTTGGATGAATTTCGTGCTTCCCTTCATAAAATTCGATTTTTTGGTTTAAAAGTATACTCCACATGCATTGGGATATTCGATTCTTCATGATATATAATACTAAGTGTTTGATACACTTAGCAAGAAATACGAGAAGATAAGAAATTATGGAGCTTGGAGGATTCGACCCTTGGAAAATTGTTGAATAAAATAATAATTTTTTAGAATCATGTCATAGTCCACCTCATTTCATGTTATCATTGAGTCACGCCCACATGTCATCACGAGAATGGTCCACATCATCGCCACGTGTCATATTCTCATTAGTTGGTTTTCATGCCTTGGAATAGCTTTGAGAATTTGGCTAAGTATGTGAGATGGGACAAGAGGGGATGAGGGAGAGGCGGGTTGGAGGGTTTGTAGGTTTGCAGGGGTGAGGGAAGGGAGGTGAGTGAATTTAACCATGAATTTTTCATGAACCCGTGAACCCGTAGTTGGATGAGTAATCCAAAGAAACTAAGTATAGAAGGGTAGTCGGTCGAACGAGAGTGAGAGAGAGTTTGAATATGGATCTTTTTATGAACCCGCAAACCCACAATTATGGATGATCAAAAATATGTTAAGTGTGGAAAGGCGGTCGGTCAGACTTGCATGTATAAGGGATAATATACTTTAGGGGCTTGGCACCCACGACACATCTGATGGTCCAAAATGTAGATCACGGAAATTTTGGTGCAAAGTGGAGATCACAGAACTTGGAGGATGAGGGATTGAACCTGCAAACTTGTGAAGTTGAAAAAATGGTTAAGTGTAGTGTAGCAAAGGAATTATGACATTGGAAAGTGGATGGATATGAAGGTCCTCCAACCCACCAACCCACGAACCTGATGAGGAGATGAAGGAAGAGTCCCAAAAACATCAAGTGTAGAGACTAGCGGGGCATATGGAGAAGAGTGGTGAAAAGAGAAAAATGGTTAAGTGTGGAGATGGAAGGTGAAGGAGATAAGTGATGAGAGTACTTCACAATTCAAAAATGGAGAGGAGAACATGATACTTATAAAAATTCTTCATAATCTCTCCTTTGGACCTTTAGACCAAATATTGAATAACTCAGGGATGCAAAAATGAATTTTTGATCCGAAAAGTGCATGACGAAGATGAGATTGAGGGATGTAGAGTGAATTTATAAAATTTCAAAAAATGACTTCGTTTTATATCAAGGATTTTATGAATCCAAGAGAGGAAAAATATATATGACCAAATTTTGGTCAACAACTGGCTCCAACTGCGGGACAGTGACCCCCTGTGGGTTACTGAGAACACCATAATATTAAGACCAACTGCCTTCTCTATTGGGCTATGGAGTCATATTCAAAATGAATTCTTATAATTCTTCTTATTTCATGTAGTTATCTTCAAACTTCAATACAAATACTGCCTTATTATGCAAAACTGAACTGCAGAAACAAAATATATACATGCATGATCTACCTACCCTAACTTGAAATAAAGGGGAACCTTAGGTATAGGAAGATTTCCAATGGATCCATACGAGCATCCAATTGACTTGTGAAATGGGCTCCAACAATAAGAAAAATATTGAGGTTGCTACCAATAAATCAGGAGCATGAAAATCAAGAGCATGCCCAAAATGTACCACAATGAGATCGAGCAATGTGTGCAGAAGACTTGTTTGCATTGGCGGGATGAAAATACTTTCGAGCCAATATTCAAAATAATCTACTCTTGGCTGCCCCAGAGTGCTTCTATCTTCAATCAAATGAGAAATTTACTTCTTGAAAAAATTCTCTTTTTCTTCTTTTCCACATTCAAGATTATTGTTTCATTGACGATGTCTTGACAATGTTCTTCTTCTATACAATGACTATCTTCTTTGTTCTCAAAATTGTTTTCTTCCACCAATTCTTCTTTATTTTGGTTGAAATATTCTTGCATATTTGGTGGAGACTCTTTAATTTCTTCCTCATATGGAGTATATGATATGTTGATATCCTTTTCTTGGTCTTTGGAATTCTTTCCTTCATTCTCAGCAACAAGATTTGATTCAAAAAAGTCTTGCAGTGTTTCATGATATTCTTCTTTTGAATCATTCATTTCATCTTTTTGTGTCCATGTGGGAGAGGGTGGGTGGAAAACAACATTTAAAACATCAACAAAACATATGAATGCATCTTTGGGATGAAATTTTCTACAAATGAATCTTCTAACACATCCCAACTAGTAATGGAGTTAGGCATTAATGAACTATACCATTCAAGAGCATCCTCTCATAGAGTTTGTAGAAATAATCTACACGTAACATTGTCTTCAGTGAGGTTGAAATCATAACATGTACCTTTAAAATTAATCAAGTGTTTCTCTGTATCTTCTGACGCATTCCCAAAGAATGTAGAAAAAAATTCGATAGGAAAATTGGACGTTTGAAAGTCCATTTCTGGTAGATTTAAAGGGGTATTATGATATCGCCTCATTATTTGAGTATTTCTCCCTTTTTCCGAGTCTTGAAAAACCATTGATGGGCTTGATGAAGAATATAAAGAAGTATTATGACATGAATGAAACCCTTCATTTTGAATTTTTTCAATGGAGTTTCCAGGGTGTTCATTCTCCTGAATCTTTTGTGCTTCTCGTTTTTTTTTTTTTAAATTACAAAAACGGTGAGCCATGCTTAAAATAAGCAACAATTTTCTTGAATCTTATTTTCAAAACTTTGAACCATGGAGATTTATGGTTCCTAAAATATCTTGAAACTAAACCGTTCCCCAATATGGTAGCAAAAAATGTTGACGCTTGAATCCATTAGGACCGAAATGACAACCTCATGAGGACATTAATCCTCCTTCGTTTTTAGAGAGGTGGTTCTCCTCTTTGGATAAAAGATATGTCTTTGAATATCTTGGAGTAGGGAGAGTGCTAGACAACAAACCTCAAATATTTATTTCTTGGATTTAAATGAAAATGGTTCTTCAATAACCCAACATGATCTTTATGTGCAACACAAGTCTTTTTACAATAATAAAATATTGAAGGAGGGCTTCAACATCAGAATTAAATTGCGAACAACATCACACACAATATTCTTAATCATATATAAATACATCCATGTCTTACTCATGAAAAATAGGAGAGAATAATCTGATCATCTCAAAGAATTTTAAAAGAGTATTAGTATCAAGATCAAAAGAGAATTTGATAGGTCAACCTCAAATATCTCGTACTTAAAACTCAAAGTTACAAGATACAACCAAGATCAACTGTAGTGTCCCCAAGGCCGAGCCCTGTCGTAAATCATGTTCTGAAAGGAATTGTAATTATGTTTTATAGGCTGGTGAGCCAAGTTTTTATAAGCTGGTGGCTTATGTGTTTGTTAGGCCAGGGAGCCTAAGTGTTGAAGGCTAGGAGCCTATTGTTGTATATGTAATCATGCAGAACAATTAATAAAAATTTGTAAACACCGCCAGGTGTAGACCGACCACGATGAATGAGTGAAGGGGGATTGAGCTTCCACAGAGAAGGCAAGGGATTAGGGGCTGGAAGGTGGGAAAAGGGGCTAAGTGTTAAGCATAGGGGGATTCAGCCTTGGGAATAATATCTTAATATTATTCCAAAAAGGCATGAGCATTTCATGTTTTATCCTAAGTTCCTAACCATGAGGAAGGGGATGTGTGCTGGGTAAACGCATGCAGTTTCCAGGGTGACAAGTGTCAGCTCCAACCCATGCAAATAAAATGGTGAAGATGAGCCGTGATGGGGGTGCTCCTCCATTCCACCCGACGGCCTGAGTGCGTATGGCCTATGAGCGGTACGACAGATCCAACCTCTGCATAAAAAACCTCGTACATATTTTGAACTGAAAAACCTGTGTTTGTTTGGAGAATCTGTGTGTATCCTCTATATGAGATCGAACCTGTGCATGGGGTCTCTATCCTGAAGTCGTGACCGTGAGACATTCGGCCATTGTTGAGCCTATAGGAAAGCCGCATCAGTTTTCCCTATTGATTGTTGTGGCCACACAGTGCTGGACTGCATGTGGCTTGTTGGCCAGTGGAGCAACACTCTCTCCAAGAGAGAGAGTGTACAGAGGAAGGAGAGAACTCCTGGAAGGAACCTTGCAGCTTCCACAGAGCCCGGAGACTTCTGGTCCGGCCTGTTGCTGTAACCCAAGGCAAGGGAGGTTAGCAGCTGAAGGACTGTCCAGGTGACAGAGAAGGTGTATACTCCTGGGGTGGAACAGGCATGTGGGGAATGAGGGTCTGTGGGCAGTGAGCGTGAGAGGTTCCTGGGAGAGAATCCCATCCTTGTGGCAGTGTGTTGTTTCCCTGTAACCTCAGCTTAGCCTAGGATTCCTTGTCTTGGGGTGGAGCTTAGTCCCAGCTCGGGGGTGACCCACTGTTGAGATAATGAGCAGTGCGGTATAAGGCTGGGAGGTTCGTGGAAGGCCTGCACTTGGTTGGTGGAATCTACCACTTTTCAAAGATAAGTACCAGATGATGCTTTAATTATGTTTCTGTATCTCTTTGTATTATAATCATCATGTATTCTGCTGTGTATATGAATTGATGTTAAATAGTATTGATTGTTGATGATGGCAGTAAATCATATGATTACTCTGTGTTGAATGTGTTTAACTTGTTTTGAATGCATGTGATTAATTGTGAGTGAGAATGTTGTTATTCCGCGTAGTAACACCTACACAGTAGTGAGTGAAAAGTGGTGCTACAGTTTGGTATCAGAGCCAAGGTTTCGACACTGAGCCTAGATGGGCCAGTTGAGTGGTCTTTGGATCAAGGGTGTGAGGAGAAATTGTGTCTAGAGGACCAATTTCGGACTCTGGTAAGCTCAAGAGGTATAGCGGTGTGCGAAACCACAGCCGATGTGGTCTATGGCCACAAGGAGAGAGGACTCCACACCAACAGTGCTGGAGCCTTAGGAGATGTTCGAGAGGGAAGGTGAACCCTCATGACCGTTGGATCTAGAAAATGTGCACAGGGACTAAAATCCCTTTTGAAATGCACAGGAGTGTGGGAATCGCGATACACGAAATCCCAAAAACCTGAAAAACTGTGGAGATCTACGTGGTAGATCTGGGAGGAAGGTTCGACCATTAGATATGGAGGAGTCGCGCTCGAGTTAGTCGAAAAACCTTTCAGATTTTTCAAATTCGGGAGATGGGAAGTGAGGGAGGTGAACACCTCCAAAAACCCGAAACCCGAAATCCCAGAACAATCTACACCGTAGATCGTAGGAAGGGAGTTGACCGTCCGATTTAGCGAAGGAGTAAACCGTAATTTCACGATTTTGGCAGATGGAAGTTCGATATGTGGGGTGCACAAACTCCCGATGCCCGAAAACCCCAAAATGCCAAAAATATCTGCGCCGTAGATCTGAGAGGGGATCTAACCGTTGGATTTTGCTTGGAATGGATGTGGGTGCATGAATGTGTACCACATGCCAGTGAGTCAAGAATACAGGTGAGAGTGGTGGGACCTGAATATGTCACCGAAGGTGACGTGGACCCTCCTGAATGTACCACGTTCCACTGTGGTGAAGGGAGACAGCTGTGCTGTGGGCCGGAGAATAAAGTAATTCACGATTTCAAAATTCACAAAGGAGGAGCACGAAGGCTCAACACTCCAACTCACGAAGTCGCGAGTTGGAGAAGAAGTGCTAACACTTAGCCCTAGCCTACGGTCATGTGTAGTAGGCGATAGCACGGAGGGAGCCATACCCGTATCGCATCTCAGGTATCAATGTTTGGAGGAAATGAGTCGAGGGTCTTCAACTCACGAACTCGCGAGATCGCGAGTTGCAGAAGGGTGAATTTGGTTATGAATATTTAACTGTTGGATCTTTGTGGACTGAGATTCTGAAGTTCCTAAGTCCCGAAATTTGTAAAGCTGGACATAGCTCAGAAAACTTTATGAAGTCAAAACGTTTTTCTTGTTTACGTTGGCTTATGAATGTTGTAAGTTTTCTTGAAGGATTAAGGCCTGACAAACTTTGGTTGGCTGCACGTCGTGTGTGCAAAGTTCAACGAGTGTCAAGACAGCCAAAAAATGACGTCGAGTATGGAATTGAAAGAGGTGCAGATTGCCTCCAAAACAAAGGACGAAAGGGTAGGAAGGAATGTCAACTTGGGAGTCGAAGGAACAAACTCTAATGGGCACGGAAAAGAGATGGATAAGGAAGAACATATGATGAAACTGATTGAAATATTGCAAAAATATGCCCAGGCTCACCTAGCTGATAGCCGAAAGCTCATGAAAATCAGGGATGAGCAGGGTGAATTCAACTTAAAAATGTTGAAGAGTCTGGAAAGAATATAAAAGAAATTGGAAAAAGAGAGTGACACAAGAAGATCAAGAAGTGTTAGAACCCCTGAGAGGAGAAGAAGATAGAGGAGTGGTATTAGACATTACCATCTCTTCCCAAAGCATTCTGGGAAGGAGACACACAGTAGTTCAAGCCTGTCCCCTACCAGAAAACACCAAAAATCTAGAAGGGATGAATTGAAAGGGGAAATCAACAAGATTAAACCGCCTACATTTGATGGTGAATATAAGAAGGAAGATTTTGAAACATGGTTGCTGGGTATGAAGAAATACTTCCAACTGCAGAGTTATTCTACCCATGCAGAAGGAAGAATTGTAATGTACCAGCTGAAAGGAAAAGCATCCATGTGGTGGGATCAGTTGGTGCAGGTGAAACACATCAGAGAGAAATAGGTCACGTGGAAGGAGTTTAATAGGTATTTCGAGAAGAAATACCTGACCAAAAGATACTATGACAGAAAGATGAAGGAATTCTTCGAACTCAAGTTGGGAAGCATGACCATTGATGAGTATGAACGAAGTTTTCTGGAACTACTGAAGTATGTTCCGTTCATCAAAGATGAGGCTGTCAAAATTCAAAGGTATCTGAGTGGAATGCCACCTTCCATTGGTGACAAGATTCAATATGACGATCCTAAGACCATGGAAGAAACCATAAGAAGGGAGAAATGCTTATATGAACAACAAAGAGAAAAGATTACCTTTCGGAAGGCTTGGGATGATCAGAAGAGGTTTAAGAAAGAACAGAGGCACAAGGGAAACATGCCTCCCTTTTTCAGGAATAGTCCTTGGGGACAGTCATCTTTTAGAGAGCCCAGGAAAGTTGAAGGGAGTGAGCAGATTCCAAGACCGCCACCTATGGAGTGTTGGGGTTGTAAAGGGAATCATAGGTACAGAGACTGCCCCCACAGAAAAGATAAAGCGAGAGCTTTCCATACTGTTCAGCAAGATGAAACAGTGGAGGATATGGGCAGCAGAATGCCGAGGATCTATGCAGCCCTGGACAACAAGCAAGCATAATTTCAATCGCACATAATTGAAGTGGAAGGTACAATCAACAACCGACCACTTGTTATTTTAATTGATTCAGGGGCTAGCCATAGTTATATAGATCCTAGAGTGGTGGAAAGTTTGCATTTAACAAGAAGCAAACATGAAAAGTCTTGGCTAGTGAAGTTGGCCACAG
>JASDQU010817720.1:67667-97805 GCA_032191745.1 Picea mariana
TAATTGATTCAGGGGCTAGCCATAGTTATATAGATCCTAGAGTGGTGGAAAGTTTGCATTTAACAAGAAGCAAACATGAAAAGTCTTGGCTAGTGAAGTTGGCCACAGGAACCAAAAGGAAGGTCACTGAATTGGTTAAGTCCTGTTCAGTAGACATGAAAGGAATGAGCACTAAAGCTGAATTGAACATTCTGCCTTTAGGCTCATACGATTTCTTAATTGGGATGGACTGGTTGGACCAACACCATACCCTTCTGGATTGTCGTAACAAGAGGTTTACATGCCTGAATGAAGAGGGAAATCAGGTAACAGTCCAAGGAATTTCCAGAGCCATGGCTGTTAGGGAAATCTCAGCCATGCAACTGAAGAAATGTTACCAGAAAGGCTGTCAATTATTTACAGCTCAGGTGGAAGAAGCATCTCAAGATGTAGTCTCGAATCTAGAAGATCACGAGGTACTCAAAGAGTTCAAGGATGTATTTCAGGAGGTACCTGGACTACCTCCAAAGAGGGACATCGATTTTTCTATAAATTTGATGCCTGGAGCAACCCCAGTTTCGAAGGCTCCTTATAGAATGAGTATGCCAGAGTTGAAAGAGTTGCAATTGCAGCTCGAAGAGATACTAAAGAAGGGATACATTCACCCCAGCGTGTAACCTTAGAGAGCCCCAGTCCTATTTGTGAAGAAGAAATATGGGACATTGAGGTTGTGCATTGATTTCCGACAGTTGAATAAGGTAATTGTCAAGAATAAGTATCCTCTGCCAAGGATCGATGATCTTTTTGATCAGTTGAAGGATGAAAAAATATTTTCAAAAATAGATCTCAGATTTGGATATCACCAAGTGAGAATAAATGATGAGGACAATAGCAAGACCACCTTTAGAACAAGGTACGGTCATTATGAATTTACAGTGGTGCCGTTTGGATTGACAAATGCACCTGTTGTTTTCATGTGCTTAATGAATGGAGTGTTCAGAGATTATTTGGACAAGTTTTTCATAGTATTCCTGGACGATATCTTGGTGTATTCCAAGACAGAGGAAGAACATGAGAAACACCTGAGAATGGTGTTGTAGGTGTTGATAGAACACCAGCTATATGCAAAACTGAGCAAGTGCTCAATTTATCAAAGGTAGATTCATTACTTGGGGCACATTATATCAAAGGAAGGGATCACTGTGTATTCTGAAAAGGTTGAGGCCATTCGAGAATGGTCAGCGCCAAGGAATGTGGAGGAATTTAGATCTTTTATGGGCCTGACAGGCTACTATAGAAGTTTTATAGCCAGATTCTCAAGGATAGCTCATTCTATCACTTCCTTGCAAAGGAAGGAGAAGAAGTTCCAGTGGATTGAAGAATGTGAGAGCAACTTCTAGCAATTGAAGCAGCTGCTAACCAGCGCTCCAATCCTGAAGATTGCAGATCCAAATAAGGATTACGTAGTGTGCACTGATGCGTGTAAGGAGGGGCTAGGAGGAGTTCTCAGCCAAGAGGGATTTGTAATTTGTTATGAGTCCCGAAAGCTGAAAGAGCATGAAAGGAATTATGCCACTCACGATTTAGAGATAGCAACAATCGTCCACGCCTTGAGGAAATGGAGACATTACCTCATGGGAAAAAGATTCGAGTTGAGAACAAACCATAATGGTTTGAAGTATTTATTCGATCAACCGACTTTAAATTTCAGGCAAATCAGATGGCTGGATTTTCTGTGCGAATATGAATTTGATATCAAGCATATCAAAGGGAAAGAAAATAAGGTGGTTGATGCACTCAACATAAAAGTGCACGAATTACATGCTACAACCATTAGCATGTACATGACTGAGATTAAAGATAGGATTTTGGACGCTGCAAATGCTGATTTGTAGTACAGAGGTTTAGTAGCAAATATACAACAGCATGAGAGACCACAGACCAAGGAAAGTTACACCTTGGGAACTGATGGCTTACTTCTGTATAAAAACAGAGTGTATGTACCCAATGTCCAAGAATTGAAGCTGAAAATTCTAAAATAAATGCATAACATGGATTATGCTGGACATCTTGGATATCAAAAGATTGTGGCAGGAGTCGAAAGCCATTATTTTTGGCTGGGTATGAAGAAAGAAATCGCTGAATACATCACCAGATGTATGGAGTGCCAGAAGGTTAAGGTTGAGCATAGGCACCCAGCAGGGTTGATGCAGCCTTTACCCATTCCTAAATGGAAATGGGACGTGGTAACAATGGATTTTATCATCGGACTACCTAGAACAAGCAAGCATCATGATTCAATCATGGTGGTGGTGGACAAGCTTACTAAAGCTGCCCATTTTATTCCACTGAAAACCACCCACAGGGCAGATGATGTTGCTGATATCTTTTTAAAAGAAGTTGCACGCTTGCACAAAATTCCTAAGACAATTGTGTCTGATAGGGACCCAAAATTCACCTCGAATTTCTGGAAAGGACTGTTCAAGGGATTCAGAATGAATCTGAACTTTAGTACAACATATCATCCTGAGTCTGATGGTCAGACAGAAAGGGTGAATAGAGTAATAGAAGACATACTGAGAATGTATGTGATGGATAAACCATCAAGGTGGGAAGACTACCTGCATTTAGTAGAATTCGCCTACAATAATGGGTATCATACATCGTTGAATATGAGCCCATTAGAAGCACTTTATGGAAGAAAGTGCAACACACCAGTAAGTTGGGATAATCTATCTGACAGAGCAGTGATTGGGCCTGAGTTGCTCAAAGAGATGGAAGACCAAATGATAAGTATTAAACGAAATATGAAAGTTGCCCAGGATAGGAAGAAAAGTTACGCTGATAGTAATAGAACCCATAGAGAATTCAATGTGGGTGACCATGTTTTCCTGAAAGTGAAGACTAACATGAGTTCCCTAAAGTTGGGAAGTTGCGCCAAATTGGCAGCAAGATTTTGTGGGCCATTTGAGATCTTGGAAAGGATTGGGCCAGTTGCATACATGCTTGCATTACTTGCATCTATGACTGTACATATGTGTTTCATGTTTCACTGCTTAAGAAATATGTACCTGATGCTAATCATTTTATCGATTGGAATGTGATTCAGGTGGAACCAGAGGGTGTCCTGCAAGTGCATCCTGTGCGCATATTGGACAGGAAAAGAAAACAACTCCGGAATCGAGCTATAGAGCTTGTAAAGGTCCAGTGGACCTGGTACGGTACTGAGGACGCGACATGGGAGCATGCAGATGCTATGTAGGCAGAGTACCCACATCTTTTTGAAAATTTTGAAAGGCTTGCAGAGACAGTGTAAGTTGCACTGAGGACAGTGCAGAAATAAGGGGAGGGGGATTGTAGTGTCCCCAAGGCCGAGCCCTGTCGTAAATCATGTTTTGAAAGGAATTGTAATTATGTTTTATAGGCTGGTGAGCCAAGTTTTTATAAGCTGGTGGCTTATGTGTTTGTTAGGCCAGGGAGCCTGAGTGTTGAAGGCCAGGAGCCTACTGTTGTATATGTAATCATGCAGAACAATTAATAAAAATTTGTAAACACTGCCAGGTGCAGACCGACCACGATGAATGAGTGAAGGGGGAATAAGCTTCCACAAAGAAGGCAAGGGATTAGGGGCTGGAAGGTGGGAAAAGGGGCTAAGTGTTAAGCCTAGGGGGCTTCAGCCTTGGGAATAATATTTTAATATTATTCCAAAAAGGCATGATCATTTCATGTTTTATCCTAAGTTCCTAACCATGAGGAAGGGGATGTGTGCTGGGTAAACACATGCAGTTTCCAGGGTGAAAAGTGTCAGCTCCAACCCATGAAAATAAAATGGCGAAGATGAGCCATGATGGGGGCGTTCCTCCATTCCACTCAACGGTCTGAGTGCGTACAGCCTCTGAGCAGTACGACAGATCCAACCTCTGCAGAAAAAACCTCGTACATCTTCTGAACTGAAAAACCTTTGTTCGTCTGGAGAATCTGTGTGTATCCTCTATCTGAGATTGAGCTTGTGCATGGGGTCTCTATCCCGAAGTCATGACCGTGAGCCATTCGGACATTGTTGAGCCTGTAGGAAAGCCGCGTCAGTTTTCCCTGTTGATTGTTGTGGCCATGCAGTGCTGGACTGCGTGTGGCTTGTTGGCCAGTGGATAAACACTCTCTCTAGGAGAGAGAGTGTACAAAGGAAGGAGAGAACTCCTGGAAGGAACCTTGCAGCTACCACAGAGCCCGGAGACTTCCGGTCCAGCCTGTTGCTGTAACCCAAGGCAAGGGAGGTTAGCAGCCGAAGGACTTTTGAGGTGACAAAGAAGGTGTATACTCTTGGGGTGGAACAAGCATGTGGGGAATGAGGGTCTGTGGGCAGTGAGCGTGAGAGGTTCCCGGGAGAGAATCTCATCCTTGTGGCAGTGTGTTGTTCCCTTGTAACCTCAGCCTAGCCTAGGATTCCTTGTCTTGGGGTGGAGCTTAGTCCCAGCTCGGGGGTGACCCACTGTTGAGCTAATGAGCAGTGCCGTCTAAGGCTGGGAGGTCGTGGAAGGCCTGCACTTGGTTGGTGGTATCTACCACTGTTCAAAGATAAGTACCAGATGATGCTTTAATTATGTTTCTGTATCTATGTGTATTATAATCATCATGTATTTTGCTGTGTATATGAATTGATGTTAAACAATATTGATTGTTGATGATGGAAGCAAATCGTATGATTACTCTGTGTTGAATGTGTTTAACTTGTTTTGAATGCATGTGATTAATTGTGAGTGAGAATGTTGTTATTCCGCGTAGTAACACCTACACAGTAGTGAGTGAAAAGTGGTACTACATCAACCCCAAAGCAATTCTTTGTGGAGTTTTGTTCATGAAATATGCTCTTCATTACAAAATATTTGACATCCATGTATGTGGCTCCATGATCATATAATAAAATATCTTAGAAGAATATAAACATTCAACAACTCATCCTTCTTCCCAGCTCTGAGATTCAAGCATAAAGCTATGAGAAGTAGTGTAGAAGAATATAAAGAATGGACAAGATGAATATTTATTTCTTTTGATCAAAATATTGATTATGTATCAATGGTTGTGCCTTCTTCTTACTCTGATATTATACCCTGCTCCTCTCACAATACTGATTCTTGGACCTGTTAGCGACATTTCTTGTCAGGGGCACAAGAGTATTCAGGATTGAAAATGGTGCGAGGAGTGTTGGGCGTAGCTCACAGAAGAAATCTATTTCGGGCTTAAATCAAGCGAGTGGGCACTTCCTTCTTCTGCGACAAGGATTCATCAACAGAGCAGAAAAACGGTTGATGGGTTGTTGCAGCTAACTGAGCCGCGCTAAGTCTGCGCAAAAGGATTTTCAGAGGGCGGACCATGCCTTTTAATTGCACGAGATTGCGAGCTATGAAAAGTGCCCAGAGAGGGTCAACCTTCGCTAACCATCATGTCTCAAGACTTCGCGAGGGGAGAATACCAAAGTTTGATACTCCATCTCGCGAAGCCACAAGTTGCGAGAGGCGTTAGTACCTGGGCTCTAGCCGATGGTTACATGCAGAGGGCGCTGACCAGAAAGGGGGGCCCAACCCGTATCGCCATCTCGAGGAGCGGGAGTGTAGAAAAGGGAGCTGAGGGTCTTTGACCCATGAACTCGCGAATCACGAAAGGGAAAGAACTTTTAAATATTGGGCCCACAGTATCAGGGGGCAATCTCAGCCATCCATTTGAAGTGGACACCCGGCGCACGATTAAACTCCCCACCTCTTCGCCCATCATGGTTTCGAAGTGCAAAAAACAGCTCCATCATATCCCGATACACGAAGTAGCAAGAGCCTTCAGGACCTGGGGCCCACAACAACGTCGGGTGAGTTTAGGACCATCAGATTTGAGAGACGTGTGACACTAGATTGAAACGTCTCGGTGTATCGCTCATCGCGATTTCGATCAGCAAGGATCAGCCCCTTTATATTCGCGAACACCGAAAAGCGCCATGGGAATAGGCACGTGGTCACAGTCCACGGTCACTTGGAAAAAGAGAGGAGCTGCATAAAGAATGCTGAAACGCCGAGTTCAGTCACAGAGAGGATCGTCGTGGTCTCTGAGTGCCATCGGATCCGATCTCCATACTGTTTCTCGCCTGGAGTAAATGGCGACAAGAGTGGGTGGTTGAAACCTCCTTTCATTCATTAAGTGAGGGGATGGAGGGTCTGGCAAACCGTCTGCCCGAGGAAGTCCTGTGTATCGATTTTCTCAAAGACGCCATGCCAAAGTCCTCAACTCGACAGAGAAGTCTACGCACGCTAGCCCAACACTTAATGATTTAGCTACCCTCCTTACAGGAGCCATGCGTAGTTAAGATGGCACTTAAAGAAAGATATCAATACAAGTTTGACTGAAGAGACATCAAGCCTTGGGTAACTGGGCACGCCTCTGTTAGGCGAATTTTCCTGAGTATATAGGCTCAGTTTTTGTATTTTGTAAGTATCGATGGTAGAGAAAATCTCCCGAGTGTAAAGTTTTAACAACCACTCTGGTTTCCTGGTTATGCATCTGTATCTGAGATTTCTAGTTTTATGACAAACAGTTTCCTTACTTCGTCTATGTTTTCGTCTCATACCAGAGAGTTCATGATCGAATGATTCACATGAATTGTTGCAGTTGTGTTATGATAAAGGATTTGTCGTGCATTATTGTATTCCCTGGTCTTTTGTGTTTGAATATAAGAGGATCTTGTGTTTGGACACTTTCTCTTCCAGTCTGTTTGGAACCTGAGGTTTATGACAGACTCTCGCACTCTTCTCATACAAATCTCCCCCCTGCTCACCCTTATTACAACTCACTATTTGAAGTTTATCTAAGACCTCACTTGCCCATGCATGCCTGGCCTAGTTTCAGAGTTGAGACGATATTGTTCTGAGTTTACTTCCATCTGATCATCCCTTTATAAAAAAATCGTGACATTAAACTGATGGGTGTTGGGATCTGCTCCTGCAATAAATTCAGGAGTGACTTCCGACGCTAACATTTCTGGCACCGTTGCCACTGATGAAGTTGAATATTTTCCCTGGGATTGAACGACAACAATTAATTGATTCTGAAGGTGCATCAGATATCAGAATTAACAAGATTGCTGCTGTGCACCTGGTGAATCCATTGTAACGACTCCGCTGGGGAGAACCTGCCATATTAATTGTGGATTTCAGAGGCAGGAATACGCGGTCTCATCCACAGTTGCCTCTAGCTATGCCTGAAACAGATCCATAAGTGGTGCTCAGGAAAGGAAAGGCCCTTGAAGAAGAATCTTCCATCGCCGAACCAGGTAATCCGCCATCTCCTTTCGTAAGAACTCCATTTTCTCCTCCTCAGATTCTTGACCGTCCTCCTTCCGAAGTGTCCCATTTCCTGAATTTTGGGAGTGTTCCTGTTGAGTTTTCCTCTCCTGGTCTGGGACTGGAGGGACAAAGCCTTGTCACTCCCTTTTCCCCTAAAACTATACCTTGGCGTAGACCCGGAACCACAGAAGATTTCCCCACTCCTATCTTTACGACTCCTGTGCAGAAAGAATCTCCCACTGACTTGAGCTCGTTAGCCTTCTCCCTAAATCCCCTCTTGTTTCCCACTCCACTTCGGGACTCATTCCTAGTAACCCTTTCAYGAACTCCTTCTCCTCCCAGTTCTCCTCCACCTAATATCCCTATGGCTGGTGCTAATCCCCCTCTCAATAGAATGGATGCCATAGTTGCTKCTAGATATGCTCCCTTAATCCTACCTCATTCGATGAATCCTCTCCCTGCTGGGGATTACTTGAAATACATGCCCAAGTTCACCGGGGAAGGGGACGTAACTGCAGAAGAGCACCTGGCTGCTTTCTACAGTTATGCAGACAACCTCAACATTGAAAACGAAGATGTCTAGATGAGAGTCTTCGTCCAGAGCTTGAACGGCGAGGTGAGGAAGTGGTTTAGAGGATTGGCTCCAGGGTCTATTGCTAGGATTGAAGCTCTAGATAGTGCTTTCCTGAGGCAGTGGGGAGACAGGAAGGATTTCATGTATTACATGATAGAGTTCAGGTCTTTAAAGAAAATGGAAGGAGAGTCTGTCTCTGACTTCTCCAAAAGATTCAATAAGATGTATAATAAAATCCCTGCCGAGATAAAGCCTTCAGAAGCCTCAGCTAAGATTTTGTATGCTAGCGCGTTCGGCCCCGATTTCTGCCTTTTGTTGAGAGAAAGAAGAGCCACCTCCTTAGCTCAAATGCAAGATGCAGCCATAGAGGTGGAATCCAATGTGCTAGCAGCTGACAAACTAAGGAACAAGGCCGATACAGACATGAGAAAAGGAAGGACGGAATCCTCGACTTCTGACCCATCGGTGCCCCACCCTCAAGTGGATGAACTGACCAGGATGGTGAAATATCTGTCTGCAGAGATGGAGAGAATGAGGGTGGAAGGGAGGCAAGCATACAAGGGCCCTCTAAACGCCGAAAACAAGGGAGGTTTCAGGAGGCCAAACAATTTTACCCCCACGAATGTGCAAAGAGAGAAGGGAAGAGACAGAGAAGACTAGAAGATTCATGCCCCTTTTCAAAACAATTTTGTGGCCGAGGGGGAAGAAAGAGAAATAGACGATCTTGATCCTAAAATCCATTGCTTCGGAGACACTCCTCCTTTTCCTCATCTCACTCAATCATCCTACGAGGAGTCTCTCATGGACAGTCAGCTAAATGAACTAAGTAAGGGAGACAAGGCTAGTGGCAGCCCAGGCAGATATGATCTGAGGTCAAAGAAGAAGGCAGTAGCACCTGATGTCCCTGAGCAGTCCACTAGAACAGAGAAGCCTGCTAATGAAGCAGTAAACAATCACATAGGTAAGAAGACCCAACCCATCTCTCCCATTATCCAGAGTCATGCTCCCGAAATAAGAGAAATTCCAAAGCCTACATCTTCTTTCAATTTCGAACATGAAATTCAAAAGATCAAAATCCCTGTGCCCCTCACCGAGCTAATTAAGCATGGAGAATTTAAAAAACGCTTCTCTGAACTTTTACAGTCTGAAGCCTCATGCCTTCCCACAGACTCCATAAACCTCCAAGATGAAAAGCCTGCAGTTATCCTAGGACCTATGGTAGAAGATAGGAATGACTCATCCCTCCCTTCTACACTTCCTTGAACATACATGACAAGGTATTGCACAACTACTTGATGGATTCAGGGGCTTCTCACAACCTCATGCCCAAAAATGTCATTGAAGAATTAGGACTAGAAGTCACCTGAGCCTATCATGACCTCTATTCTTTTGACTCCAGAAAGGTTCAATATCTTGGGGTTATCAAAGACTTGGTCGTGACCCTATTTCAACTGCCCATGAAAAGTGTGGTCATGGATATTGTGGTGGCCGATGTCCCCCCCAAGTTTGGTATTCTGTTATCAAGATCTTGGATAAAAAGACTGGGAGGAACCTTTCAGATGGACCTCACATACGCTACCATCCCAATGTTTGGAGGAGAGCATAGGAGGCTATACAGAGAAGCCCAACTGGCATATATAATCAGTGATGAGGCCAACCCTACCAATCATCCCATCTTTGCCCTGGACACTGATTTAGGCTCCAGTTTACTACAACTCACCCATGCCCCTGAGCCTCCTCTCGAACTCAGAAAGCAGCCCACCTCTCCTCGTGAACTTCCTCCTTCCATCACCCCCGTTTGGAAAATGTTTTTTGATGGAGCCCGTTCCAGGGAAGGCGTTGGCGCTGGGGTGTTTTTTGTGTCACTTGCCTAGGAGACCGTATCTCTGTCATACAAATTAGAATTTGAAACCACCAACAATGTGGAAGAATATGAAGCTCTTGTTCTAGGATTGAGAGCTGCAAGGGAAATGGGAATTCAGGAGGTAGCAGTGTTCGAAGATGCAGAGTTGGTGGTCCAACATATCAGAAACGCTTATCAGGCTAAGCACCCTCGACTCAAAAATTACAGAAATGAAGTATGGGACCTAATTGACAATTTATTCTCAGCCTTCAACATCTCTTTTATTCCAAGGGAGGATAACGCTATGGCCGACTCTTTAGCTGTCTCAGCTAGCTTACTCAAGGTTTCTCTGCCATCCATAGTCAGCTCTGATGTTGAGATAAGATATAGGCCCTCTGTACCGGACAATGTCAAGCATTGGAAGGTATTCGTAGATGATCTGGAAATCGAGAAGTTTCTCCAGTCTGTTGATGAATTTTCTGCGATGCACATTGATCAGGATCCTGATATAGAAGATAACCCTCACCCCGAGGTGTTTTTAAATAAAATTGCTGACCACCAGATTATTCAGCTGCCTAGCAATCACATTCTGAGGGGACTTATTCCTTAAGAAAGATTGTTCGATGGGAATGATGTGGCAGTGAAGGGTAGAGTTTCAGGTGAAGATGCTGACACAGCGAAGTGCAACATTGGCACACTGGAGGAGCCTAAATTTGTCAAGCTTTCAAGGAGTTTGACCACAAAGCAGAGGGACGAATATACTGAGTTGTTGAAAGAATTCGCTGATGTGTTTGCATGGACTTACGAAGACCTCAAGACATATGACACATCTGTCATCGAACACAAGATCCCACTGAAAGAAGAGGCTAAGCCATTCAGGCAGAAGCTAAGACAGATAAGGCCCATGTTGCTGCCTGTCATGGAGAAAGAAGTAAAGAAGTTGTTGGAGGCCCAAATCATCATCCCCTTGAGATATTCTGATTGGGTGGCCAATTTGGTTTCGGTAAGGAAGAAAAGTGGAGAAATCAGGCTCTGTGTCGACTTCAGGAACCTGAACAGGAGCTCAAAGAAAGACAATTACCCCCTGCCCAACATGGAGCACATATTGCAGAGGGTAACCGGTGCATCTAGGATTTCCATGATCGATGGTTTCTCTGGCTATAATTAGATATCGGTCATGCCTGAAGGCAGAGAAAAGACAGCCTTCACCACTCCTTGGGGCACATTCATGTATGCCAAAATGCCATTCGGACTGATGAATGTAGGAGCTATGTTTCAGTGAGCCATGGACATAGCCTTCATTGGAGAAAAAGATCAGTTCGTGGTGATCTATCTGGATGACATCACAGTCTTCTCGAGGTCCAACAAAGAGAACTGCTGTCACCTGAGGAAAGTCTTCTCAAAATGTCGAAGATTCGGCCTTTCCTTGAACCCCAAGAAATCTTTGTTTGCTATGGAGGAGGGGAAGCTACTAGGCCATATAGTATCAGCAGAAGGAGTAAGGATTGATCCTAGCAGAGTGGAGGCGATTCGGACCCTGTCGCTTCCCAGGTCAAAGAAGGAAGTTCAGGCCTTTTTGGGGAAGATTAATTTTCTGAGGAGATTCGTCTCGAATTTTGCTGAGCTGGTGAAACACATCACAACCATGCTCAAGAAGGGAAATGAAGTGAAATGGACCGCTGAACCCAGGGAATATTTTGTCCAAATAAAAAGAGCATTGACTGAGGCACATGTGCTGATCAGTCCTGACTATTCCAAAGATTTCCTTATCTTCTCTTTCGCTTCCTTTGATACAGTAGCGGCGGTCTTGTTGCAGAGAAATGAGGAGGGGTGAGAGCAGCCCATTGCCTTCTTCAGCAAGGCGTTAAGAGATGCAGAGGTCAGGTATGAAATCATGGAGAAACAGGCCTATGCCTTAGTGAAAGCTCTCAAATATTTCAGGGTCTATGTCCTACACTCAAAGGTGATCACGTACGTTCCTTCAACCTCTGTGAAGGACATCCTTGTACAGCCCAACATTGATGGGAAGAGGAGTAAATGGATAACCAATATCTTGGAATTTGACCTGGAAATAAGGCCTACCAAATTGATCAAAGGTCAAGGCTTAGCCAAGTTGTTGGCTGAAGCCAATTGCCAAGCTTTGGGGGTAAATTTCATGAATGAATGCTCAGGGATTCAGTGGGGTCAGCTGTCTGAAACAAACCCTCAAAGAGAGCCACCATTGGCTCGATGTCCTTGGTATAAGGATGTCATATATTTTCTGTAGGAGTTGCGGCCCCTAGATGGCCTGCAAAGAAACAAAGCAAGAGCTCTGAAGCTCAGGGCAGTCAGGTACTGCTTTATTGATCAAATTTTATACTGGAAAGACCCCCTGGGGGTGCTTCTAAAATGCATGGATCCACGAGAAGCCGATAGGATCATGGTCGAGTTTCACAACGGCCTATGTGGAGGGCACCATTCCTGGAAGACTACAGCCCACAAAATTCTCAGAGCCGGATACTACTGGTCGACCTTGTTCGCTGATGTCCATAGAAGAGTTAGAGCATGTATCACCTACCAAAGATTTTCAGGAAAGCAACAGCTCAAGTCTCTACCTTTGCAACCTGTAGTTGTTTCGGGACCTTTCCAGCAATGGGGCCTGGATTTTATTGGAGAAATCCACCCTGCTTCCAGTGGGCAGCACAGATGGATCCTGACGGCCACAGATTTATTTACTAAGTGGATAGAAGCCATCCCTACTAGGAGCACTTCCCACATGGTAATTATTGGGTTCCTAGATGACCTCATCACCAGGTTCGGCTACCCAAGTAAGATTATCACTGATAACGTAGTCGCTTTCGAGTCTGAGCCATTAGCCAAGTTTTGTGAGCAGTTTTGGATCAAACTGATTCACTCCACCCCATATTATCCACAGGGAAATGGTTTAGCAGAATCCTCCAACAAAAGCCTAATAAGGATCATCAAAAGACTGTTGGAAGACAACAAAAGGGCTTGGAACTTGAAGCTAAAATTCGCTCTATGGGCTGATCGGGTGACCACAAAGAGATCTATAGGCATCTCCCCGTTCCAGTTAGTGTATGGAGCAGAAGCTGTCTTCCCTTCTCAGCTGGCCATTCCTGCAGCGAAATTCTTCCAGGATTATCAAGAAGAGCCCAATGATATGATCAGAAGAATTCATCAACTGGTGGAATTCCAGCAGGTAATGGAAAGAATTCAGGATCATCAGCAGAGGATCAAACAGGTTTTTGATAAGAAAGCTAAGAAGGAGGAGTTCCAGATAGGAGACCTGGTGCTGAAATGGGATGCTCCTAAGCAAGACAAGGGCAAGCACGACAAATTTGAAGCCCTATGGATTGGGCCTTTCAGAATCTCTGAAGTCTTCTCAAATAACACATATCGGCTACAAGATTTGGAAGGCGAAGGAGTTTTCAACAGCCCAGTAAATGGGCATTTTCTTAAAAAATGTTTTGTCTAAGCCTTCGATGGCTCCTGTATTTTGTAAATATTGTCTTTTCTGTTCTTCATTTTTTACTTTTATTGTTTCGGCTTAGTAAGTGACTCCATAGCCCCAAAAAAAGGCATTGAAGCTGCGGAATGAGTTCTTAGAGCATCGCAGGGATGACTCTATCCCCCATGGAGCCTAATGTTAGCGACATTTCTTGTCAGGGGCACAAGAGTATTCAGGATTGCAAATGGCGCGAGGAGCACTGGGCGTAGCTCACAGAAGAAATCTATTTCAGGCTTAAATCAAGCGAGTGGGCACTTCATTCTTCTGCGGCAAGGATTCATCAACAGAGCAGAACATCGGTTGATGGGTTGTTGCATCTAATCGAGCTGTGCTAAGTCTGCGCAAAAGGATTTTCAGAGAGCGGACCATGTCTTTTAATTGCGCAAGATTGCGAGCTACGAAAAGTGCCCAGAGAGGGTCAACCTTCACTGACCATCGCATCTCGGGACTTTGCGAGGGGAGAATACCAAAGTTTAATACTCCAGCTCGTGAAGCCGCGAGTTGTGAGAGGCGTTAGTACCTGGGCTCTAGCCAACGGTTACATGCAGAGGGCACTGACCAGAAAGGGGGGTCCGACCCGTATCGCCATCTTGGGGAGCAGGAGTGTAGAAAAGGGAGTCGAGGGTCTTTGACCCATGAAATCGCGAATCGTGAAAGGGAAAGAACTTTTAAAGATTGGGCCCACAGTATCAGGGGGAAATCTCAGCCGTCCATTTAAAGTGGACACCTGGCGCGCGATTAATCTCCCCACCTCTTCTCCCATCGCGGTTTCAAATTGCAAAAAATAGCTCCATCATATCTCGATACGCGAAGTAGCGAGAGCCTTCAGGACCTGGGGACCACAACAACATCGGGTGAGTTTATCACCGTCAGATTTGAGAGACGCGTGGCACCAGATTGAGCCATCTCAACGTATCTCTCATCGCGATTTCGATCAGCAAGGATCAACCCCTTTATATTCGCGAACGTCGAAAAGTGCCATGGGAATAGGCACGCGGTCACAGTCCATGGTCACTTGGAAAAAGAGAGGAGTTGAGTAAAGAAGGTCGAAACGTCGAGTTCAGTCACAGAGAGGATCGTTGTGGCCTCCGAGCACCATCGGATCTGATCTCCATACTGTTTCTCGCCTGGAGTAAATGGCGACAATAGTGGGTGGTTGAAACCTCCTTTCATTCATTAAGTGAGGGGATGGAGGGTCTAGCAAACCGTCTGCCCGAGGAAGTCCTGTGTATCGATTTTCTCAAAGACGCCATGTCAAAGTCCTCAACTCGACAGAGAAGTCTGCACACGCTATCCCAACACTTAATGATTCAGCTACCCTCCTTACAGGAGCCATGCGTAGTTAAGATGGCACTTAAAGAAAGATATCAGTGTGAGTTTGACTGAAGAGACATCAAGCCTTGGGTAACTGGGCACGCCTCTATTAGGCGAATTTTCCTGAGTATATAGGCTCAGTTTTTGTATTTTGTAAGTATCGATGGTAGAGAAAAGCTCCCGACTGTAAAGTTTTAACAACCACTCTGGTTTCCTGGTTATGCATCTGTATCTAAGATTTCTGGTTTTATGACAAACAGTTTCCTTATTCCGTCTATGTTTTCATCTCATACCAGAGAGTTCATGATCGAATGATTCGCATGAATTGTTGCAGTTGTGTTATGATAAAGGATTTGTCGTGCATTATTGTATTCCCTGGTCTTTTGTGTTTGAATATAAGAGGATCTTGTGTTTGGACACTTTCTCTTCCAGTCTGTTAGGAACCTGAGGTTTATGACAGACTCTCGCACTCTTCTCATACAAATCTTCCCCCTACTCACCCTTATTACAACTCACTGTTTGAAGTTTATCTAAGACCTCACTTGCCCATGCATGCCTGGCCTAGTTTCAGAGTTGAGACGATATTGTTCTGAGTTTACTTCCATCTGATCATCCCTTTATAAACAAATTGTGACATTAAACTGATAGGTGTTGGGCTCTGCTCTTGCAAGCAATACAGGAGTGACTTCCGACGCTAACAGGACCCATTAATGAAGCCTCTCTCCTCTTTTTAAGAAGATATTTTCTAACTACTTGAGTAGTTAAGGTTTCTCCCTTCTAAAAATTTATGTACAAGTTTCTTCTTGAAACATTTAATTTAATTAATTCCTTATTAATTAACTCACATAATTAATATAAGTATATTGAAAATGGGCCCCTCTCCTTTTTTAATAAAAGTTTTAATTAAACTTTTATTTTTAAAAATTTAATTAATTTTCCATTAAAGGAGGATGACTATAATTTAATTTTTTGGAAGTGAAAACCAAATTTTTATCCATGTAAATCACTTCTAATTTTCTCTTCATCATCTCAGTTTTCCAATGATATAAATTTTGTGCAAATACACTGCTCAGGTCTCAAGATATGAGCTCGTGAAGTTGAGTTGTCATGCATGCCCATTAAAAATGCATCTGACTGATATTTTAATTTTTGAGAAAAATGTATCAATTTTCAACACTTTAAACCTATACCACCATATTATACGTCGAAATAAATTACTAAAAGTATAAAGTTTGCATGATCCTGACACCTAGAGCTCAAGTTATGGCCTCTGCAAGATAAACACTCAACCATCGTTGATCAAAATTGATGGGCAAATGTGGGCCCTTGGATGAATTTTGTGCTTCCGTTCATAAAATTTGACTTTTTGGTTTAAACATCTATCCCACATGCATTGGGATATTAGATTATTCATGATATATAATACTAAGTGTTTGATACACTTATCAAGAAACACAATAAGAGAAGAAATTATGGAGCTTGGAGGATTTGTCCCTTGGAAAATTCTCGAATAAAATAATAATTTTTTGGAATCTTGTCATCGTCCACCTCATGCCATGTCATTTGTTGTAACAAATATTGAAATTTTGAATTTTGATATCTTAAGAAGAAACAAATTATAGTGTTTAGCTACTGAAAGTGCAGACTTTCGGTAGCTTAAATATCAGGTTTCATATGCCCTTAACTGACGAAACTGTAGATGCATTTTTACCCAGAAATCAAGTCACAAGGAGGTACTAAAAGAATGCAATAAACGACAATAAAATCTCTATAATAAGGTTTTACATAAGTGCCACATCACCATTTCGGGTTTTCAGCAGTCAGGGGTTTGGCCGACATAAAGATTTTGACCATTTATTCGTTTCCCCGAAACCCAAAATCGGGGTTTCGGGACTTTCGGTGGCTTATGGTGCTCTGAAATCACACCGTTAGCTGCTGCAAGCCAGGACTTTCGGTGGCTAAGATACTCTTATTTTCGGCTTGTTAGCCACCAAAATCGCAGGTTTTTCCAAAAAACAGTTGTCTGTGGGAAAACTCACTTTTCTCAACCTTGGAGAGGTCATTTTACACGTTTGAATAGTCGATTGACATCTACAAATCCTAAGATTTCCAGTGGTATCTTCAGATCCTAATTTAGAGCTCGGAAAGGTAGGAAAAATTTCCCCACAATATGGCACTGCAGACATGATCCAGAAATGTAGGAACGCGCCCAAATTTCAGTTAAATAACTGCCAGTTCGTTTCTCAGTCAGTTTTGAGGTCGTTTCTCATCTATTATATGTTGAAGGCTTATATATTGTATATCTCTTTGAGGGAGAAGTGGGGGAAAAATACACACATGAGTAGTACTCCTGGGCTGTAGCATTTGTTTTCTTATTTAAATAAAAGAGTGCAGAGCCATTTTTAATCTACAATAGAGATTCTTGTGATTTTGTTTGCAAAAAATGTCTTATTGCTTCGTTCTCACATCATTTCACTTGGTTTTATTTCCATTTTCTTCCCGATTTGTGATTGTGTTTGTAATGGAATTCATCCATTTGTTAGATTCTCTATTGCAGGACATGTTATAGGTTGTTTCTTGTAGAGATCTGAAGGTTCAAAATTCATCCTTGGATAGATGCTCTGTCCCAACCATCTCTTTCCACTGATTTATTCTTGGAATTCACTCTATTCTGCTGCCATAATTTTATAAGTCCTTCTCTCTGTAATCAACTTCTACCTCGCCTCTGTTCCATGGATTTCCATCGCTGAAACACTCTTATTATTTTCTTGATAGTTTGAATCCATTCCCAATGGACTACCTCCTGGTCCAACCCACCAACCCTAAAAACCCAAAACTTTTTGTTACCCACAGATCTGCTCACTGTTAAGCTTATTGAATATCCTATTGTGACATATTTTCGAGAGATACCTCTTGGTTTTGAAGGGGCAGTTTCTAATCAAAAGTGGTTCGAGGTTATCTCAGAATTTACTTGCATGCAACCCAAGTCAAGTCTGAGTGAAAAAATTTATTTCATTTAAAATCTACTAAGGCTTGGATCTATTATAGTCTAGAACCAACTCTTGCGACAACATTTTCTGGCACCGTTGCCAAGGATGAAGGAACAAAGCTATCTTCCCTGGGATACGACAAAAAATTTAGATCTATTCCTTGATGGTGAACAAGGGATAGGAATTCAATTGGCCGTGATCATTCACATGGCGATTCCTTGATTCGAAGACTCTACATGATTCACTGGCGACTCCACTGGTCTCAAAATGTCAATTCCGTTTGCCACTCGGATTGTTGCAAGGTTTGATCCTCTAGAATTTACAAATGTTTATGGTTTTCCAAACACTATTCCAGACATTCAAGTTTGGGAAGATGTCCTTCCTAAATTTGGAGAATATGCGGACGACAATCCTGCTCAACACTTGTTTGAATTCCACAATCTTATGGATGAATTAAATGTACATCATGAAGATGTCCTCATGAAGTTGTTTATGTTTTCATTGGAAAGAGATGCTAGGCTCTGGTATAAATCCTTACCCCATTCCAGCATTCCTTCATTGAAATATTTTTACACACTTTTTCATCAACATTGTAAAAGAATCTACTCAGCCGAAATACTTTTTGAAGATTGTTGTAATATAGAATTTATAAGACAAAAAGATCAAACAAATCCTCTTGAAGATGAGGAAGAAATGTCAGAAATTTCTCAAGTTGATGAAGATGATCAGTATGAAGAAGAGTTGGCTGATAAAGAAGCAGGATATGATAGTTCTTGTGATCATATTAGAGAAGAAGATATTCATCATCATGGTCAATTTGCAGAAGAGAAAGAAAATAATTGTTATTTTATCCAGAAAATATAGAGACCACCTTCTCCTTTGACTGAAGAAGAAATAGATCTACTCCTGCATAGTCATGTTACAACCCCTTCTTATGCAGATTTGCTTCATTCACACAGCCCTAAACATGTGAGTGAAACTTCTTCTATTATTTAAAATGAAAATCTAAGTTTAAATCATGACAGCCATAGAACTTTAGAGGAAGTTAGTAAACCAATTTATAATGATGATTTCCTGCCAGAGGATCATCTTGTAGACATTGTTTTGTTTCATGAAGAAGATAGGGTTGTCATGTTTAATAACCTTGAAGAATGTTTGTTGTTCGAAGATGCTTTAAACTATGATTTGGAGGAGTGTGGATTTGAGATAGATAGATTCACAATTGATATTCCTAGCATTTTTCTGACTGATCACACTCCTAAGTTATCTTCTGAACCTGTTTATGATGAATATCCAGAAGAACAAGAAGATCAGATTTCTTTTTCATCACACACAAAAATTTACGATAGTCCTCCTTTGTTTGATGAATGTGATGAAAATGCTTCTGAAGATGATGAGCAACAAGAAACTTTGGTTCAACAGGAAATCAATCAGCAACATCATGAAAGAGATTATCCTATGTATGATAGCTACCAAGATGATCTTTGGACAACATATGAAGGACATAAGCAAGGGTTATTGAAACAATTGATCTCTCCTCCCTGTTTAGAAACTATTGAGCAATAGACCAGTAAGTTTCAATGCGACATTTTTGCACCAGTGGAAGAAAAAATAAGTAGTGGACCAAGTGCACAAAAACATTTCAGATAGCTTTCCCAACAGGAGGAAGTATGGATTAATTGTGAAAGTGGTATATCTCTTCCCTTCTACGATCCAATAGCAGTTTATATGGAGTCAAAATGGGGCACTGAATTTGTTATTTCCAACTTCTTGAAGTCTGAATTTCAAAACTATAAGTACTTGCTCCCAGGGCATGTTTTGAAATTTGTAGTTGCTCCTGTCATTTTTCTGCTCAAATATGGAAGCATAATTAAGTTTGTTAGTCAGATACTCGCTTGGTTGATTTGGAAGTTTTCCTATACTTGAAAAAAAAACCAGTGATATCAGTTAGAGTAGGTGATGTATATAAATAAGCTTGACTTTGAGTATCAGAGTACAGTAGTGGTTTTCAGTATGTTTCCAGTTTAGTTTGGAATCCAGTATGGTTTTGTTTTAAGGCATTACAACTCCATAGCCCAATGAATGCATAAACGGTTTTTTGTTTCAGAAAGGTGCAAGTTAAATGATAAGGTTGATTTTAGGTCACCTAATGGATGAAGGCACGTGGTCTATTATTCTTGGCACTTTGCAGGAAATAACCATCCCTAGATGGAGCCTATGTTGTAACAAATATTGAAATTTTGGCTTTTGATAGCTTAAGAGGAAAAAAATTATAGTGTTTAGCTACCAAAAGTGTAGACTTTCGGTAGCTTAAATATCAGGTTTCATATGCCCTTAGCTGCCAAAAGTGTAAATGAATTTTTACCCAGAAAGAAAGTCACGAGGAGGTACTAAAAGAATGCAATAAACAACAATAAAATCGCTATAATAAGGTTTTACATAAGTGCCACGTCACCATTTTGGGTTTTCGGCAGTCGGGGGTTTTGTCGACATAAAGATTTTGACCATTGCTCTGTTTCCCCAAAGCCCAAAAGCCTAAAGCAATAAACGCCAATAAAATCTCTATAATAAGGTTTTACATAAGTTCCATGTCACCATTTTGGGTTTTCGATAGTCGAGGGTTTGGCCGACATAAAGATTTTGACCATTGCTCCATTTCCCCGAAACCCGAAAGCCGAAATCGGGGTTTTGAGAATTTTTGTGGCTTACGACGCTATGAAATCATACTGTTAGCTGTCGAAATCTAGGACTTTCGGTGGCTAAGATACCCCTGTTTTCGGCCCGTTAGCCACCAAAATCGCAGGCTTTTCCAAAAATGAACTGCTTGTGGGAAAATTCACTTTTCTAAACCTTAGGGAGGCCTTTTTACATGTTTGAATAGTTGATTGACATCTACAGATCCTAAGATTTCCAGTGGTATCTTCATATCCTAATTTAAAGCTCGGGAAGGTAGGAAAAAGTTCCCTGCAATATGGCACTGTAGACATGGCCCAAAAATGTAGGAACGTGCCCATATTTCAGTTAAACAACTGCCAGATCGTTTCTCAGTCAGTTTTGAGGTCGTTTCTCATCTGTTATACATGGAAGGATTATATATTGTATATCTCTTTGATGAGAGGGGAGGGGGGGACCTCTTTTGAAGAGGGATTCTATTGAAAACTGAGTTATTTTGAAGACCTAGAATAACGTAATGCTGGAGACATGTGTTTACTTGATATGTGAGATTCATCACGGTTGATTCCTTCAGTATGTTCTCTGTTTTTTTACATTCATATTGTCTATCTCTTCTTTATCAACCGAGTTAAAATTTGTTTGGAATTCATTTTGCATGCTCCTTACACACCGTTGATATGTGTTGTGTTTCAATGATGACTAGTCAGAATTTGCTCAAGATTAGTGCTCTGCACCTAGTTATTAGCCTCCAGTCTTTTTCCTCTAAAGTTGTAGTGAAAATTCATCCTTGTTAGATGCTTTCACTGTGATGGTCTTTTCCTTTTCTTTTCTGCTACCATATCTTGATTATCAATTGCTGAAAGACAAACTTACTTTGCTTCATTTCCCTCAAGAAACACGATCACTGCTATTACCCCTTTTCTTTGGTTTTCACTTGACTCCATCACCCAATAGGCCTTTTCAAATCTATGCAACCACCAACCTTATCAAAATATCTTGTCTTATAAGAAATCTAGCCTTCTTACTGTGATTACTGAATATTCTTTGAGTAAAGAGCCTTTGGCTATTGAGAGAGCCCTCTTTGAGTGTATTAGGTCAGAAACACACTCTAAAGAAGGATTCAGGTTACCTTGGGGATTGACTTGCAGGAACCCAAGTCAAGTTCCAAGAAATGATTTATTATCTCATTAAAAATGTGCTAAGGCTTGGCTCTATTACAACCTAGAACCAACTCTTGAGAAAACATCATCAATGAGTCACACCCACGTTTCATCATGGGAATGGTCCACATCATCCCCACGTTTCATATTCTCATTCACTAGTTTTCATGCCTTGGAATAGCTTTGAGAATTTGGCTAAGTATGTGAGATTGGACAAGAGGGGATGAGGGAGAGGCGGGTTGGAGGGTGTGCGGGTTCACGGGGGTGAGGGAAGGGAGGTGAGTTAAGTTAACCATGAAATTTTTGTGAACCCAAGAACCCACGAACCCATGGTTGGACGTGTGATCCAAAGAAACTAAGTATAGAAGGGTGGTCAGTCGGATGAGAGCGAGAGCGAGTTTGAATATGGATCTTTTTATGAACCGACAAACCCATGGTTATGGATGATCAAAAATATGTTAAGTGTAGAAAGGTGGTCGGTTGAACTTGCATGCAGAAGAGATAAAATACTTTAGGGGCTCAACACCCATGACAAATATGAAGGTCCAAAATGTAGATCACAAAACTTTTGGTGCAAAGTGGAGATCACAAAACTTGGAGGATGAGGGATTGAACCTGCGAACCCATGAAGTTGAAAAAATGGTTAAGTGTAGTATATCATAGGAATTATGTTGGCCCTCGACCAACTTTTGGGGAAAATTTGGTCAATTTTGAAGGTTTTGGCCCACTTTTGGACTTCAACACGTTGGTCGAAGTAGGAGTGCCCAAGCAGAGCTGAGATCATGGATCTCACCTATTTTGAGGGTTATGTGGACCTAGTAAGGGGTCCTCTAGGGTTTTGTAACGGGTTTATGGGATGTCGAATCATGGTTTTTCCCCATGTTTAGGCCTTATTGTAAGATTTTGTAAATTATAAATAAAGAGGAATGTAGTGTAGAAGTAGTAGCTTAGTGCTTTTGTGCGAAGGAATGTATGTGGTTGAGGCTTTGTGCTCGACTATGATTTTGTAGAAGGTGTTAAGTGTTGTGATAAGAGATTGTGGCTCTGTGCATTTGACCTATTTTTGGAAGGTAAAGAAGGAGGATATAGTTCTTAGTGCGTAGATATCTTGTCTTGTGCAAAGTTCGACTCTATGGCTTAGTGAAAAGAAGTGACTAGATGTAAGATTTTGGCAAATAATAAAGAGGCGAAGCAATTTGTGGACGTAGCCCCACCCTTGGGTGAACCACGTATATCTGGTGTCTCATGGTTTGCTTTGTGCAATGTCATTTCTGCTATCCATTTGCTTAGTGCTTTGATTATGATGTGTAATGAATATATATTTTGTTTCTTAAGTACTTTACTTATGTTAGAGGGTGAATGAATGCTAGATTTAACTCACATTGCTAAGTGCTAAGTGTTCAGGGTGCATAATCACTTGTTGTTACTGCGCTTATCTGTCTTTGATTAAGCTTTTGTAGAGTTAATGAGGTTAATAACTAATGCATGTTCACTTCCTAAGAGTTAACAAAATATTCTGCGAAGTGCTCTCATCATAGAATCGTGTCCTAGCCTAGTTACAGACACCTACGTCCTGTAACCCCCCCTTGCTTCTACCTCAGGTGAGAGTTCGCCTGCTTCATAGGTGTTACCGAAAGGGTTGGTAGTTGGGGTTTTGTTGGTGTGCTATTAAGCGTTTAACCCTAGGTCTTCCCCCGTGCCAACAAATTATGACATGGGAAAGTGGATGGAGATGAAGGTTTGCTAACTCGCCAACCCACAAACCTGATGAGGAGATGAAGGAAGAATCCCAAAAATGTCTAAGTGTAGAGACTAGTGGAGCATATGGATAAGAGTGGTGAAAAGGGAAAAATGGTTAAGTGTGGAGATGGAAGGTGAGGGAGATAAGTGATGAGAGTACTTCACAATTTGAAAATGGAGAGGAGAACATGATACTTAGAAAAATTCTTCATAATCTCTCCTTTGGACCTTTAGACTAGATCTTGAATAACTTAGGCATGCAGAAACAAATTTCTGATCCGAAAAGTGCATGACGAAGCTGAGACTGAGGGCTACAAAGTGAATTTATAAAATTTCAAAAAATGTCTTTTTTTTTATATCAAGGATTTTATGAATCTAAGAGAAAAAAAATATAGATGACCAAATTTTGGTCAACACGTGCCTATCTGTTGGTTGAGAAAGAAGCAGGCTGCTATTGCTCTATCTTCAGCCGAGGCAGAATATAGAGGGGTAGTTAACATAACCATTCATGCTATGTGGATAAAACATTTTCTCACTGAGTTGGGCATTTAGTTTCATCGGTCGATCGTCATATGGTGTGACAACCAAAGTACTCTGAAGTTTTGCAGAGTACTCTGAAGTTTTGTAGAGATCCAGTTCAGAGGCAGCGGACGAAGCACATCGAGATCCACATGCACTACATCTGGGAATTAGTAGATGAGGGGATCATTGACCTGTAGTTATGTCCTTCTACATAACAAAATATGTTAGCACTTGGTAAATTGTTGGGCTGAAGGGAAACTACCTATCAAGGTAACCTACAAACCAAATTTAAGACTAGAAACTAGCCTTTCCAATCTAGATAGGGCTCTCTCCGAGACCTACTCTCTGATAGATAATAAATTTGGATTGACGGCTAAATTTATATGCTTGAGAAAGTTTTTTTTGGTTTCGTTGGCAAGGAAATATAGTACTTTTGGGCTATGGAGTCAACCACCTAAAAACGAGAGAAATCAATGACTGGTAAAGGAAACTTTAAGAGGATAAAGGCTAAATAGGAAATGGTCTTTCAGTTTCAATATCGTTGTGTATGGTGGAAGAAAGGAGAAACATAAAGAAAATTAGAGCACCATTAAATATGAATTCCAACTTAAATTAGAAGAAAAACACAAAGTTTAAATGGTTGAGTCTAAAGCACCATGAGATGAATTTTAAACCCTTTAAATATTTCCAATTTAAACAAATGAAACATACATGATTTTGTAGGAACATGAAGTAAATATGAAGATAGGATCACAATACATCAAACTACCACCATTAGAATATCTTCATCAAAGATTTAGGACCTATGCATTATATTTCCATTAGATTCAGAAAATTACATTCAAGAGTCCTCTTTCTACCCTACTTTTCCAACCTGACTTACATAAAAAATATCCAATATATAGAAAACTAACGCCCTCTTGGACTACCATGCTTTGAACGCCTTTCCCCCAGAATCCCAGATTTGGTTACTTCCCCCCAGGACAACCTTTTCAACAAAATTTACTAAAAGTAGAAACCCGACTGCACCCAATCATAACATAACCGACATATTCATTTCAATCATTTGGTCATGAGTAATATTCAACCATTAGGTTGTGGTAAATCGACGTTTTCTTTCAAGGGGTGTCCCAGTAATTATGCGTACTGCTGGAAACTCTATAACCTTTGTATAACAAACTCTAGTTGTTGTTGCATGATCACTGGCTGTAGCATGCACGTGGCGATTTGGTGTAGCAGATTTCCATTTGTGGTCGCTTGTGCAACTCCAGGTGGAAACAACGGTTGGGGGCCATGCATCTCTTTCAAAACTAGAATGCACTTCATTTTTACTCGCCCTTCTTAGTAGGTAAGTTTACAACGTATGCACAATGAATATTCACTATGCAGGTGCTGCGTCATATTTCTTGTTAACGTAATAAAACATGATATGCATGGAGAAATATTCCATGCCACGATCCAAAAAGAAAAAAATGTGGTTGTCTTACTCATGCCTCTGACGTCGCCTGCAACCTTAAATATCTGATTGTTTTTCTTAAGGACCAGTTCCGTTTGTTCAAACTCTTCACCTGTCTCAACAAAACCACATTTATTTTCAGTTTTGATTGAGCATTGGAGAGAGTTGCACATGCATTGTTAATGGCTGGTCTACACTCTTTGAAATGTTCTGTGAATTTTTCCTCTGACATCCTCTTCTCCTTTTGAAGCTCAATAATTACATCTTGTGCCTCTCTGAGATGTTTTTTAAGCCAATTTACATTCCCTCCTCTCGCTGTGGGTGAGGTAGAGGATAATTGACCTACTTGACTCCACGAAGCTAGTGTTTCAATGGTCCTTTCTGCCGGCTATTTTCTCAACTCTCTGCTTTCTTGATAAATCTGGGCAATATCGTGTTGCGCTTGCTTTAGTTGTTGTGAAAAATCTAGAACATTTACGTTTTCATCACCTGACTTCCCCTGCCCTTCATCAATTCCCTTGCTTGCACCTTCAATAGGCTCTAGCTAAACGATGCGCATGGGAATTATCTTGGAAGCATACTTGGTGGGTGGTTTACTGGGATCTTGGATCTCCTTAGTTTTATTAGTCAATATTGACCTGCCTTTCTTCTAGGATGTTGGCTAACAGGACGATGAGTCTTCTATTTCTTTTACTTTTCTTTTTCCCGTAACATCTTCCTTTCTCTCCTCTGCATTATGAAGTGTTGTTTCCTCTACAGATAGAGGAATGTCTCCTTTGGGGTCTCTGGGGATGTTATCCAAAAAAAAAAATGAATCCCAGTCCTTGTTCAAATGTCTCAATTACCACTAACATCTTGATTAATGAAAAATGGAATAAATTTTTTCTCGACTGATCAGCCTTGGCCTGGACGATGTTCGCCATCTTTCCGAAGATCCGACACAAAAATAAAGGTAAATTCAAGGGATTTTTCCCTGTGAAGTAAATTGGTAACCTAATGTGATATGGATACACCCTGTCTGACCTTCCTTCACAAGTGAAATATATTCTGAGTATCTTTAGAAGTTTCTCGAACGACTCCAGGAGATACTAGATTGGAATGTCGGTTCCAATTTTTCGATTTCAACCTTTGGGCTTGATGAAATCAATATAGCATGAAATGTCTAAAGACATGCCTTTAAAATATTTTTCTCCACGCAGAGGGATCTCCATCGTTGCTGACAAAGTTTCCTCCATCACTCAGAAAATGATTCCCGCAATTGTCGCGCTGACCCCGGTAAAATTGAGGGTGAATTGCTCAACCAGTTTCACATTATACCCTTTGATCCTTTCGCAGAAGCGCATACATCCAACTTGTTCAAAATACTCCCTAATTGTCGGGTATTCATTTATTAACTCCATGTATATGATGTTGGTATATATTAATTTCACACATGTATTAATGAATTGTGATACCCTCTCTGCGCGGAAAATAAGAATGAAGAACTTCGTAGAGACTGCAAGAAAAGGTAGTAAAATAAACCTTTGTGCGGAAAAAATAAATCAGCGACATAAATCCATGGTGCGGTCGTGAAGCGTTACGAAAAATTTTGACGTAGTGGGGAAACTCGACGTGGTAGAAAACAACAATGAGAGACTTGACGTAGTAGGGAATTGTGACGGAAAATTCTGGCATAGTGGAAAAACTGGGTGTTGTAGCAAAGTACGACGGAAAAAATGCAACATAGTGGGAAGACTCGTCACGACAATAGGGGATTTAGAAGGAAAAAGGTTGACTATGAGAAGAAACAATCTGTCCACAAAGATAGCTTGCAGCGAGCTCCAAAATACTTTAAGCAATGGTTGAAAACAACGGAGGAGATGCAACAAAATAAACACAACAGACTTACATAATGACTGGCAGCAAATAACCTTCACACAGTGAAGGGATCCAGAGCTTGCTGAAAAAAATACGAATAATGCACAAACTCTGAAAGTGAAGGACAGGCATGCAGGGTGACCATTATTTATGCTTGAACATATATAGAAATAAATCATGGAAAAGGACAGTAAATCCATGGTGGCGAGAAGTTAGAAACCAGGTTGAATATTTGTGCAGCAGACTCGTGCAAAGGGTACACTTTTGAAGTGTGATAAGTACAAATGATAAGAGTTCCATGATTGTTTAATTTTTTGACTTTATGATTAGGGAATGATGCTCATAATATCTTTTGACGTGGCCTTTATCCCAACCACTTGACTCGATTTTTGGCATGTAAATCCCACCTGTTCAACATGACTCAAGACTTAGGGAAATGGACCCTTATGATTTAAACGTGGTGAACCTTACACCCCTTCAACCGACTTATGTACATACTTGTTAGTTGATGATTTCAAACCATTCTTTATTTAGTCACTGACCTTACACGCTTTGACGCACAAACTATGACTCATCTAGGACTAACTCTAACTGCAAAAATCATGGTGATAATGACTGGCTCCAATGGGGATGTTATCCTCCTAGTGAGGTAGTAAAGAACAACAGACCAAGTTCCTGACCATTGGGATTCATTTGACTCAAAGAATCTAAAATGACTAAACAAACTCATTTCTAGACCCTCTTGACACATCTATGACTAAACTTAGCTTGAACTTAGGGCCTTCACTTCGGGCTTCAATTTTTTGTTGACTACTGATTCAAAATGCTTTCTCTGAAAATAAAAATGCCTATTTATAATGACATGACAAGACTAATATTTTTTTCTAAACAAGATAATGTTTGAGAAACCTGCCATTCATAGGTCCCCCACCAATAAGATCCCCATTAAGCTCTTGCAACAAATAGACATTGTTCCCATGGTACGCAAAAATCTTGAATGGTCCCATCCAAATATGATCAAACTTCCCATGACTCCCTCTATCTTCATTTCTTGCATCCCACTTTAGTACCAATTCATTCACCTTGAAATCATCTTCTTTGGTGTGTCTGTCAAAAATTATTTTCATTTTATCTTGGTGCAGCTGTGATTTATTGAATACTTGTTCCCTCATTTGCTGCACATGGACCAATTGGTTTATTCTCCTTAGAGCGTCATTTGGTTCAACTTATTTCTCTTGCAACAGTCTCCTCACTAGAAACCTAATGAGGTAGGAAAAGCTGCCTATGTACCATTTACAAACTAAAAAGGTGATGTGGAGATAGATCTTTTATTGGTGATTCTGTCAGCCCATAACACATAGATGAGCTTTTTGTTCCAATCTTTCTTGTTTTCCTGTAGAAGCTTCTTAATAATCCTGGTCAAATTTTTGTTAGACAATTCAACCAACCCATTACCCTGTGGGTAATAAGCTATGGAATGGCCCAAAGTTATGCTATATTCACTGCATAATTTCTCCATATTCTTATATTTGAATGCCACTGCATTTTCAGTGATGATCTTGACTTTACAACTAAATCGCGACAAGATCTTATTCTCTAAAAATTGAATGATGACAGTATCAGTAGCTTGCCTTGTGGGGACCGCTTCAATCCATTTGGTGAAGTAGTCTGTGGTTGTCAGTATCCACCTATGATGAGATGAGGATGGTGGATGAATTTCTCCTATAAATCAAGGCCCCATTGCATAAATGGTGCTTCAACAAAAATAGTCTTTAAAGGTAGGGGATGCATCTTTCTTTTCCCATTAAATATTTGTCATTCATGGCAGCTGGAAACTTCCTTGTATACATCAGAAAAAATACTAGGCCAATAGAACCCTTCCCTCAATATTTTGTGCACAGTGGTATTCCAATAATGATGCCCCCCACGGTCACCTTTTTGAAACTCTTTAATAGCCTTTTTCATTTCTTCCTCCAACAAACAATTTAGCAAGATCCCACCTATATCTTTCCAATACAAAGAATTGTCCAGAATGCAGAGCTTTGTTGCTTTCAACTTCAAGAATATGGATTTGGTTTTACTCAATCTGGGAGGATCTTGTAAGTTTCTTAATACATAAATAACATCATCATACCAAGGAGAATCGAGGAACTTCTGGGATATTTTTGGGACTGCTTATTCTCGTGAATTTTCCAACAAATCAAAAATAATATTGATTCCCAAAACATCACAATTTGACTGTGCCATTAATTTTGTGATCCCTTGACCCTTAATTAGATTTGTAGGATTTATTTTGAGGTCATACTCCAATATTACTACTATCCATTTTCCCTTCCCCTTCTCCCTTCAGGATCAGGTTGAGTCAAAATATCCTTTACAGAATTTCTAGGTATGTAAGCAATGACATGGGAATGTAAATTATCAGTTTTGAATTCTTTAAGGGCCTTCGCCAAGGCATATGCTTATTTTTCCATGATGTCATACCTTAGTGGGGAGTCTCTCAACGTCCTGCTAAAATAAGCTATGGGATTTTCAAATTTTTGCTCATATTTTTGCAACAAAACACCAACAATGGCGTGTTCTGAAGCAAAGGAAAATAAGATAAAATCCTTTGCAAAATTTAGGCTGGCTAACACTGGAGCTTTGGTGAGAGCCAATTTAATATATTCAAACGATTTCCTAGATTCAGGAGTCCATTTTATTTCATTTCCTTTCCTGAGCATATTTGTGATAAACTTTATGATCTCAACCAAGTTGGGAATGAACCTCCTCAAAAAGTTTACTTTTCCTAGGAAAGACTATACCTCTTTCTTTCTCCTAGGAGTGTCGATCTTCAGAATTGATTCCACTCTACTGGGATCTATTTTTATGAATTCTTTTGAAATGATGTGTCCAATCAATTTTCCTTCTTTCATTCCAAAGTTTGAATTTTTTGGATTTAACGAGATGCCAAACTTTCTACGTTTCTGGAAAACCTTTCTTAGATGTTCGAGATGTTGATCATCGGGATATGAAAATATAGTGATATCATCCAAGTAAATCACAATAAACTTATCCTTTTCATCGACAAAGGCTATTTCCATATCCCTTTGGAAATTCACTTCGACATTCATGAGCCCAAAAGGCATTTTCTCATACAAGAAAGTGCCCCAAGGTGTTGTAAAGGTTGTCTTCTCCTAGTCACCCAGATGCACCAT
>JASDQU010817721.1:6074-18323 GCA_032191745.1 Picea mariana
ACCGGTCATTGATGAAACCGTTAACAAGTGCGAGGGAAATCACCATTGATGTCAATGAATCCCAAGTTACTCTAGTACAATCCTTTGAATGTGAATGAATGAGTTGAAGTCGAACATCCAACAGAATCTTTCGATCAGGGATCAATGATGTAAACCCACTGTCGAAAGCAAGGAAACCTGCCATTGAGGCATGCAAGTTCCAAGGTACCAAATAATTTCTAAGTTTTGTTTCCAGATAATGAGCTGAAGTCGACGGAACAAAATTCGTCACAGGAGGGCCTTGATGTATCCCCCATCAGTGACATGAAATGAGTAACAGATTTTGAAGGTGAAACAGAGTATGATGTAAGTTGGACTGGACACAGGGAAGGCCGACACAAAGAGAATGGACAACTGCATATGGCCGACTCAATAGAGGTTTCAGATGAACTTATATTGAACATATGNGACCTTGTAGCAAATCGAATGAGAGACAAATGGATTTCCCAAACCGGCTTCAAATAATGAATAGAGGGTGTCATGTTCAAGAGCAACACTTACTACCAATCAATATGAAGATGAAAAAATATACCTTTCCCAAATTGTCCCCCACCATTTCTGGCGAGTACCTCTTTATTTTTACGTAAGCTTGAGAAGGATAACATATGCTTGTTGATATAAGCTTATCCTTCGGATAAATCCTTCAGAGTATATTTAACGAAAACTAGGAAGGAGTGGTTCGGTCCCATTACAGGTCTGTCGATGTTTGTTTAACAAGTCCAAATATAGAAAACTCGAAGGTTTTTCATGATTATAGAGTTTGGAAAAACACTTAAAAGAGAACTCTCTCAGTTCCTTTTTCGTAAAGTAGTCTGATGAGACCGAAAAAGAGATAAATTATCACCCAACAGACGCTTTCTTCAAATACTTTATCGAACGTTAAAATAGCAAGGTCGCTCGACAATCTTTTCATGTTTAGAGAGTCTAAAAAGAGCTTAAAGAGGACTCCAGGGGGGTTCCTTTTTCGTATAACCTTGTTGAGCCCAAAAAATTGATAAAAGTATGCTCGATCGCATTCTCAGTTTTTTTTGAGCGTGAGAACGGACAAAGACCTAGCTCTAGGTTTTATACAAAAACCATAAAAAACAAACACAACATCCGATGAAGAAGAAAAAATATGTCCGCATCCCTGTACATGATCATCAAAATCGTTACGCTTGCAAAAGTTACACTCAAAAGGGAATTAGGGTTTAGGTTTTAATAAATAAACAATTATTAAAAATTAAATAACATGGTAAAAGTCAATATAAGAAATAAAACTCTTTTTACCATATCATTTTCACTTTTCACTATTTGAGCCCAAAACCCCCTCTTTTTACCCTCGAAGTTTGGCATCAGATTGCGGGAGTTACGAGCATCCATTCGACGAGCCGTCAACGACAGTGAGGTAGGCTCTTTGTCCTCTACTCTGTCATGGTTTTATTTTGCATTTTCATTGGTAAAAACTTGTTTTTGAGTTGGTTTTATGAGCCATACTTACGCTCATCCATTCTCACAGGTGAACCCACAGCAGCCTGCGAGGTTCTCACACTGTGCCTAAAGGGCACCTGCGAGAACCGCAAAGCATAATTTTTTTTTAAAGTTTTTCTCAATGAAAGAAAACCAAATTGTGAGTAGAGTTATTAATGTTCTTTTTTGTGCTTCTTATGTAGGTATTTGGCCATCAAAATGGTTCTAGAATGGCGTGAAAGGGAGCACGAAGAAGATAATGCCATTGCCGGAAATCATCCACCCACTATTTCCGCGTTGAGGAATTGTGGTCTTCTGAAGTACTTTCGTATCCCGGGCATGAGGGCCCAAATCAGGTTATTAGAGTACTTTGTGCATATGTGGGATCCTGATCAGCAGGTATTTCATGTAGGGGTCCACACATTGTCCTTATATATTGAGGACATTTACTTCTTGACTGTACTGTCACGGCGGGGGTACCACATGAGCCTGACTAATAGCAGAGGTGGTGGGCTGCCCATGAGTGAGTACTATCACTTACACTGTGTTCCCGAGGCAGAGAGGAAGAAAGGGAAAGTAACTATTTGGGGAGTACAATATTTGACCCTTTGTACTATCTTGTTCACCATATCTCGGATGGCTGGGAGCTCCGCTCCTCACATGGCGCTACAAAGTTACTTCCAGTATTCCATAAAGTGTACTGAACCTCAGATTTTTAACTGGGTAGATGTTATGCTTCGTAGTATGAAAAAACAGTTGACCAAATGCAGACAAGGCAACCTGAAGAAATTCAGAAACGGATCTTTGTTAGTGTCCTTCTTTCTCGAGAGGGTTCCATTACTGAGGCTGCAGGTTGAGTGGAATTTACTGGCTCCTAGGGATCCAAGAATGCTGAGATGGTGTTAGCTCATGGCCTGACATGTAGTTGGACCAATTATCAACTATGATGATACCTTCTTCGACTAGCTGCGACCACAGATGTTGATGGTCGACGATTATGCTTATGCTGAGTTGGATTTCTGAGGAGATCCGGACTTAGTCCTGCCGGAGGATACTTAGTGGGGGGAACTTGGTAAGAAGTACACAATTTTTTCCTTTTTAAATTTTTTTGTGAATTTTTATCATATGCAAATGTTTTTTATATGTTCGTTCAAAGACTAAATACAAAATTCATTTTTGATGACACAGATGTGGGACCTTACCGACCTCCTGGTACTTCTCTTATTCAACAGCGAGGAGAGGTAGCGTCAGTGCCACAATGGGAAGTCGGGGATTATCAAGCAGTGGAACAAACCCTAGAGGGTTTGATAGAATATATTCCAGACATGCCTCTTGGAGAGGTTCCACGACGCGATCACCGTCATACAGTAGGAGTGTCAGAGTCCATGAGTCGACTGCTCCATAGAGTTGCTTAGGCAGTCGTGTGTTACCGTGAACGTCATCCATGACGTCACTTTGTAGAAGCTATGAGCTTCAGAGTTTGACATTTTGGTCTTCGGACAAAACTTTTTTGTAAAAAACTCTTTTGATCGTTATATATACAAATGACTTCTGTCGGTTTATCTTATGTTGTGTGAACATTGATGTGATTGATTTATAAATGATCCAACTGTCTGTCTAATATATAGTTAGCCAATGCATCAGTTAATGTATTTAGACATCTAGGAATATGTTGATAATCAATATAATCAAAATAACGTTCCAAGAGGCGAATTCGCAAATAGACCCGTAACAAAGTAGGACTTTGAATAATATATACATTACTTAACTGTAGTAATACAAGCTACGAATCGAGTCGCACAACCAAATGACGGATTCCAAGCGAGATAGCATCAACCAATAATTTGATAACGACGCTATACTCTGCAATATTGTTGGTCGCACGATCGAGACACACACCTCGTAAGGAGACAAGTTCGTTTGTAGGGGCGTAAATTGCACATGCAGTGGAAACAAGGTTCTGAGTACTACGGTTAGCACCATCAGCGAAGCCAATGTAGGGTAGTGAAGACTTCGACATTTGGAAATCAAAAACAACATCACATAAGGGAAAATACTAGATAACGACAAAAGAAAGCTATAGTAACACATAAGAAGTATGATACAATAAAAATACAAGTATTCGTGCACATGCGATTTTATGCATAGTACTTCTTCAAGTACAATCCATTCCTGGGTTCACTCAAAGGGATACCATCGTAATCTACTAACTCATAAGCCCCTTTTTCCAAAACTCGTTGAACGATATAAGGACCTCACCACATGGCTTCAAATTTTCCATCTCCTAGCATATCTCGATCTTGTTCGTAGAGGAGAACAAGATCTCCTTCAGAGAAAATGCGAGGCTTGACATGTTTGTCGTATTGGGCCTTGACACATTTTTTCTGAGCTTCTATGACTAAGGTGGCATCGCATCGAGTTTCATCTAACCGCATAAGATACAATAGATGTTCTTCCTCAGCAGAAGTGTTTGGTAGGAGTTCAACAACTAGTTTTAAACAGGGTATCTCGCATTCAATCGGGAGAATGGCTTCCACACCATAGACTAACCAGAAAGGTGTAAACCCAGTAGTGGACTTGATGGATGTCCGGTAAGCCTACAATGACGAAAAAAACATTGCGTGCTAACTTGTTTTATGAATCCCTATCATTCGTCGGAGCATAGTTACGAGAACTTTGTTAATTGCTTCGACTTGGCCGTTGGCTTGTGGGTAATAGGGTGTTGAGTTTTCATGGTGAAGACCCAAATTTTCAGTAAGTTCGGACAGCATGAAGTTTCTAAAGTGGATACCGTGATCAGTGACAATAGCCTGGGGAACACCAAAACAAGCTATGAAGTGATTAAAAATGAATAATGTTGCGGTCTTTCCAGTGTTGTCAAATGTCGGCATTACCTCGACCCATTTCGTAAAGTAATCTATGACTACAATGATGTACCCATGCCCCTCGACCGAGTGGGGGTGACATGTCATGAAATCAATGCCCCATCTTGCAAAGGGACCAATGGAGACCACAGGGTGAAGAGGAGTGAGATGTGACTGTATCTTGTTATTATAGGTCTAGCAAGCATGGCATTTTTGAACGGTGATTATGCAGTCGTTAAATAAAGAAGGCCAAAAATACCCTGCTCGTAAGATCTTCTGGGCAGTAGCATACCCAGACATATGACCACCACAGGCTCCAGAATGGTAGTCATTTAGAGCTATCTCAGCCTTGTTTAAAGTGAGTCAACGTCAAAAAATAGAGTCAATCCTCCGACGATAAAGAGTATCCCCGAGGAGAATGTATTGATGAGCTTGGTATCATATTTGACGTCGTTTAGTACTAGACAAAGTTGGACAGAAAGTCTGGGTTTGGAGATATATAATGATATCACCATACCAAATATCATTAGTGCTAATAAGGAAAAGAGATTCATCAGGTAATGAATCAGCGGCTACATTTTCCGTTTCAGAATAGGGAAAGTCGCATATCAACTCAGCAAATACTAAGGACTTCTTGGACTTGGCACGTTTAAACTCCAAGTCAAACTCCTGAGTATCACAATCCATTTGGAGTATTTTCCCCCTAGCAATTGACGTGTAAGAATGTGTTGCAGTTAGAAATCACTGTAGTCTTGCGCGAGAGGATATAGTGCCGAAAGCGTTGGATGGCTTGGACGGCAGCCAAGGACAGTTTTTTGACATGTAAATACTTGATTTCAGTAGGCGTTAGACTTCGAATCAAGTAGTACATAACATGTTCATTGTTAGCATCATCCTCTTGGATGAGAACCATACCAATAGTGTAATACAAGGCAACAAGGTAGAGGAAATAATCACGACTGTAATTGGGGGGAAAGAGAAGCGGAGCACGCGTTAGGGACAATTTCAAAGCTTCAAAATAATTGTTGGTGATGGTATCCCAGATGAAATCTGAACCCTTTTTTAAGAGCCACGTAAATCCACGAGTGATCTCGGCATAATTGGGGATAAAACAATGAAGAAAATTGGCTTTCCCCTGCAAACTTTGCAACTAGAAAAGTGTAGAAGGAGGAGGGATATTAAAGATTGCCTCAACCTTTAAAGGATCTACCTAGATCCCTTGACGTGAAATGATAAAACCTAGAAGGCGGCCGGATTCCACGCAGAAAATGCACTTATGAGGATTCAAACGTATATGATAGAACCGACAACGAATGAAAATGGCTCGGAGATGGGTTGGGTGATCGACTCGGCGCATTGAATGAGCAGGTAAATTGTCCAAATATGGTTGAACGATGTGCTTGATATCATGGAAAGAATAAGACATAGCGTGTTGAAAAGTTGCGCCAACATTCTTGAGACCAAAAGGAAGTTTCCGATAGGCAAAAGTGCCCCAAGGATAAATAAAAGCATTCTTATGTTGATCCTCGGGAACAATGTTGATTTGATTATACCCGGAGAAACCATCCATAAGAGAGAAGATTTCACTTTTGGTGCAATCGTCAACAATCTGATCGACGAAAGGGGTAGGAAAGTTGTCTTTGGGACAAGCTTTGTTGATATCCCTATAATCAACACATACACGAATTGTGCCTTGTTTCTTGTCGATCAGGACAAGATTAGAAACCCAGTCAGTGAGAGCCACCGGATAAATAAAGCCGGCTTTAAGAAGTTTCTCGACTTCGAGCTTGATAGAAGTCGCTTTACATGGTTGAACTGGACGAAGGTGTTGCCAGATAAGTTTAGAGTCGGGGTATGTCTTTATCTCATGTATCACAATTTCAGGTTCGATACCCGACATTTCTTCGTAGCTCCAGGCGAAGATGTCATGAAACTCTTTGAAAAGGGATGTGTAAGTGATGATTTCATCAGAAGAACACGAAGCTCTGATATGGACATTTTCGATAATCCCATGTTTAACGGAGATGTCAAGGGGAATAGTGGGCGATATATTTCTTAAGTTCCCTTCGGAAAACATATCTTGTCCAGACTCGGGAATGGTTGAGATGACGACAACGGTTGACAGGGTCGAGATCTGTTGATAGTTCTCAATGGTATGTTTCTCCAGAAAGAGGATGGAACGATGATGTCCATCGTCCCAAGGGGTGTGCTCCATGACAGACATGATCATCTCGTCAGTGGGAAAAATTACACGAAAAGGATCGGGAGACAACTCACCAAGAGAGGGCATAGAAGTTGTTGTCGATTGAATGGCCTGATAGGCAGATTCGACCAGACTTAATGACATTTCATCGCCGTAACGAAGATAATCTCTAGGGTCAGGTACTATCCAGGGGTCGGGAGATGCAGGAAGTTCATGAATCGAGGTGGCGATCATGTTGATTGAAGCAACGGATGAGCGTGGAACATCGGGTGGTGGAATGGGGAAAGTACCCATTAACGAAGAGTCCTTGAGAATGCCTACACTGACGTTCTCATAACCTAGTGGGGTTTTAGCGATGAATGGTACATTTCCAGTACGGGTATCCGAATTAAAGAAGGCTAATTGGTCAACGGTGACAACCTTTCCTTGATGTGGGAAACGTACCACAGGAAAAAGGGTTGGCACAACTGCGCGGATGGAATCGATCCAGCTACGGCCAAGCAGAAGATTATAACCAAGGGGAGCGTCAAAGACTTCCACTTCGACTTGGACCATTTTTCCTTCTAACGTCATGGGCAACGAAGGAAGGACACCGTAGGGCTTAAAACCGGAGCCATTGAAGGATTTGAGAGTGTTCTGGGATTCATTCAAAGGGGGAGAGCCAATGGATTTCCAGCAAGTAAGAGACATGACACATGTCGAGGCACCCTCGTCGATAACGATTTGACAAAGGTTTTTGTCAGATACAATCACTTGGATCTGGAACGCGAGTTGAGGGGGTAACCTTGGAATGTGATCTTCCAAGTCAAAGATTATTAAATTCGTATCTGTCGGATTGATTCCATCGATAGCTTTCAACAGTGCCTTTCATTGTGTGGGACAACTTTGAAGGACTTCGAGGGCTGACATCGCAGAAGGTGCTTGGGCCAGATCTTCAACAATGTTGTAGTTTTGGGCAGCACGAGCATGAGGATTGAAAGCCGATTTTCGAACGACGCCCTTTGGGGGGGGTCGAAGAACTGTGTCGAGGCTTGGTCGTTCGAGATGAAGAGGACCGTTGGTAGGTGGAGTCACGGGAGAGGGTTGTACCAAGGAAGGAGGTAGATGATCAACCTTCTCTTTAGAGGGAGAATAATATTTGGCTCGAGTAGTGAGTGCAACGTTGCTCTGATTTGAATCGCCAGTACACATCAATACATAGGATGTAGTAGAAGATGAGGGTTGGTCATGAATGACCAAATGAGCCTGTTGTTGAGACGGGAAGGGTTGGGACAAAACGACCGGAGTAGATGATTTTGGATCTCCTTGAAGGAACTTAGTAACCTCGGCGTGTCGTGGACAATCCTTCGTGTAGTGATCATCACCACAGATAAGACAAGGGTATCGTGGTTTGCACTTATCCCGATCATCAACAGGGGTAGTTTTGGTTTGCTCTGCTTGAGAAGTATTTTTTCCCTCCTTATTCTTACCCCTTCCCTTTTTGGATTTGTTTTTACCAGCTGGGGTAGATTGAACTGCATTTACCTCAGAAGTCTTGCCGTTGGGAGGGGCAGGAGACGGATCATTTTGAACATTACAAGAAGCAGGTTTGGGGTTTGCGCTTGAGGCGGAATGTGGTTGGTCTTGGAAAGTACCAATCACAGCGCCAGCTGCATGCGAAGCAGCTGGAGTAGTTGAAATGGAAGAAGTGGAAGGACGAGGTAAGTCAGGTAGTAAATCGTAAAGGGTACCCGTTTGTGAGTAAACGAGGTCAAGATATTGAGCACGACTTATGTCCTGTCCTTCCATGACTACTCCACCCATGGAAATGTCATGACCGATATCGTTCAAAAATGATTTTGTGAACCATTCTGCCAACAACTGATCGGGGAGTTCGAGTTTAATGAGACTTCATCGTCGTCGCCACTCATGAATGTGATTGGATATATGAGTGGCCTTGTTCTGTTTGAAAGAAGTCAAAATATCTGTCCCCGTGTTATAACAGATCGGTAACTGGTAGTGTGTGAGGAAATCCATAGCTAGGGTGTTGAAGTCAGAGAAGAAACCCCGTGGTAATTCTATGTACCACCTCGCAATAGAACCTATGAGGGTTCGTTGAAAAAGATGTAAATGAATAGAGTCATCCATCAATGAGTTGGATGAGCACCATAGGTGAAAAGTCATAACATGATTATTCGAGTCCTCTCCTGCTTTTCCGTCAAATTTACGAATGTCCGATGGTAGCTTGGTTGGTATAGCAGGCCATTGGGGAGAGTAACGAATTGGATCATTTAAAATCCTTGACAAATCCGGAAGATCCAAAGTGGCAATAAAGGGTAACTGTCGATTCACCTATGGGTACTGGTGGCTTTGGGGAGGCAGCCCCGTCGACAAACCAGTAGGACCATAAGTAGTCTGCATATAATGTGAAGACCCAGGCAGATTCAATGGTGGTTGGAGAGGATAGTAGCTCATGGGATTGTATCCTGGAACAGGAACGTGAGTTTGGGCAGTCGAGCCCCAAATAGGATTGAACAAACCTGGATAGGGTTGGCCCATTCTAGGGAGTATTACAGATGCAGCTGGAAACTGCTGCCCCCCAGTCGATTGAGGAGGATGTTGTATCAACCGATTCCAATACTGGGCCAAGGACGAAGGTATGTTTCATCCAAAAGGTGGGGTCGGTCCTCCGATCGAAGGTGGTGTTCCAATTGGGGGCAGTGTTCCAATTGGGGGTTGAGTTCCAATTGGGACTTGCGTTCCAATAGGAATTTTCCCGCTGAGAGGGGGTTGAGTCATGCCACCTTGGTGAAATTGTCCATCGACGGGAATCTGGTAATTTGGTGGGAATGACGGAATAGTGCCACTAGGATTAAGACTGCCAGTAGAGGACGAGGAAGGTCCTCCAAAAGGAAATTGAGGGAGTGTCGGAATAAAACTGGGAAGAGAGTGCCCAGAAGAAGAAGGACCACTAGCAGAGCCGGATAGGGTTTGCATAGGAGTGGGAATGGAAGCATTCAATGCATGGTATCCGGGTGGTAATGTCGGAGTGACGTTGGGCGTTCGTGGTGTGCCGATGGGAGCGAGACTAACAGCAGTAAACCCGGTTGGAACACTCGTAGTATCTGTGTGATGGGCCATTTCGATAGGGACAGTAAAGCGATAAGCGATAGTAAACAGTACTGTCTCTGGACTAGAGATTGCAGAAATCATAGGTGGGGTGATTTCGAAAATCACAGGTGAACCTGGACCAAAAAGGTCCCATCGAAAAACACCTGTAGACCAAAAAAGATCTTGGCCTTCTATGCCTGGAAAGGGTCCAACTGGTGATCCAGACTATGTAACAACTAAGTCTCCGGAAGAATTTAGTTGCATAAACGGTCGCTCAGAATCAAGGTGAAGTCGAAAGTCCTCTCGAGTATTGGTGATTCAGAAATGTTCTAGAGAGTCAGTTCGTTCCACTTGTGGCGTGGTAACTACTGGGACTTCACTTTGTCGAGGAGAGCCCTCAGGTGTACTTGTAGGCAAGGGTTGAGAACCTTCCAGATGCTCTGGAGATAAACCCTACATTCTACGTGAACGACGTGGAGGAGCTATTGTAACCGATTGAAAAAGTTCACGAATAAAATCTTATGACCAACTTTGGTAAACAAACTACACACGCTAGTAAACAAAATCTAGAAAGCAACACCAAGCAAACAAGACCTTCTAATTCCGAAGCCACTAGTTGGTGGAAAAGTTACGCTGATGACCTGCTTAACAGACTTACACCCTGGTGCAAGCTCCCACATATAATCGTGGGTATACCCTCCAAGGAGCCCGAGTGAGTTTGGCCAATGTTGATTCCAGGTACCGTGAAGACTTTCCCCTTCACAGTCACCTTGTGTAAGACCCTGTAAATATAGGCCACTAAGGTTATCACCGACAACAATAAAGCCTGGGGGGACAGTCGGCAGTCCGATCCACACGCAGGGGCAAGGTATCTAGCCCGAAATCAACTCAAAAGGCTTCCACTCATCATTGTGGGTATACCTCTGAGTGATCCCCGTAATACGTCCAATCTCTACACCAATATCAACAAAACAGGGTGAGTAACTCTGCCAATATCAATGCGACCTCGTGTTTGATCCTTGTGTGAGAAGGGCTTCCCAGGACAAGATGTTGCAAATGGAATTTAACACTCCTTAACACAAGATGCTATTATGTGTTTTGTTCTTTGGAGAGTGTATCTCTCTTCCTATTCCAAAGCGCTAGCCTAGCTAAATGTTGGTGTAATAGAGCCCTAGAAAAGAGTTACTAGTTAAATTTTACAATTATGCAGTGTTATTAAGAGTTGTTGTTACTCAAAGGAAACAGAGATGAAACTGATGTTGTATGAGACTTTGACCCCATGATGCATGGATGAGAATGAAATATATCAATTTTTGTTCAATGAATCCTATGTACGGGAGGGAAAGAGAAATTTTCTAGATCAACCTTGAACTACAATACAAAAATTCATTTAAAATGCAAATGCAACAAATCACGCATCAATAACAATTCTCTATTGTTTCTTTTTCAATAATTTCAACAATTGATTTTCAATACTTTCGACAACGAAAATGGTTTTGAAAGAAAAACGTTTGTTCACTTTTCAAAAAGGACCTACACCATCATGGTGAGAGTGCAGAAAATAAAAAAACCAATGGACAAGCAATAGATAAAAACCCAAACCACTCTTTCAATGGAAACAAAAATAACAAGAAAACCAAACTTGTCTTTTTAAATGCATGAGCAAAGTGATCTTTCAAACAATGAGAAAATGTTAAAGACAAAGAAGCTCAACTTTCAACCAATCAATCACACTCAGATTCCAAAATCAGAGAGTATATCTTTGCCAAGAAAAGTCAAGAAATGAAAGTCAAGAACAAGTGACAGGAAGAGCCTTTGAAATCCTAAGACTGTTCGTGCACAAAAACAAATACAAGAAAAACATCAATCAATGGTCCAAGAAACTTTTTTTAGGCACCTAAACTGATCTGGGCAATTGAAGATGCAAAAACTCAAATCCAAAATTTTGAAAAATAGGGTTCGCAGGCTGAGAGTGTTACACAGTGCGAGAATAGTAATTCTCGTAGGTGAGCTTTGAGCAGAGTGCGAGAACCTCACAATGAACCTAAAGGCAGGGTGCGAACTCAGTATGTTCTTGCAGGCCACTGTGGAGTGCAGTGCGAGAATGTCTAAAACTAGTCAATTTTTTAGAAAAAGACACAAAATTTGAAAATGCCTCCGGACCCAGAGGGTCTATCAGGGTATCCTGAAGACTCAGAGATTGATATGAATGGAGAAAGGTAAGGCAAGAGAAAATGGCCAAGGAAAAACACCAAAAACCACAAAGAAAACAGGTTATCTCCCCAGTGGATTTGCCAATTTTGTTATCGGACTAATCGGTAGGTGCGAACACTAATAGATCTCCCTAGATCCACCTGGATCTAGAACAAAATAGGATAGGACATGACTCTTTCCCTAAGGTTTGACCATTGAATTAGCTAGTAGGGAGGAACAAGTAACATACCTTTGTATCGCTTCCTAGAGTCTTTGTTGCTCCCGCTTCGCTCTGGTGCTCTCATGAGGTCAAGACCAAGACAACACAAACCAACCAAAGTGAAGATAGCAAAATATATTCAACTGTCAACTTATGTGGATGATCAAGGAATTACACAATAAAGTGAGAAT
>JASDQU010817721.1:20558-35354 GCA_032191745.1 Picea mariana
TCCACATGCAAGGGAAGGGTATCAAGCCTGAAATCAATTCAAAAGGCTTCCACTCATCATTGTGGGTATACCTCCGAGTGATCCCCGTAATACGTGCAATCTCTACACCGATATCAACAAAGCAGGGTGAGTAACTCTGCCAATATCAATGTGACCTCGTGTTTGACCCTTGTGTGAGAAGTGCTTCCTAGAACAAGATGTTGGGAATGGAATTTGACACTCGCTAACACAAGATGCTATTGTGTGTTTTGTGCTTTGGAGAGTGTATCTCTCTGCCTATTCCAAAGCACTAGCCTAGCTAAAGGTTGGTGTAATAGAGCCCTAGAAAAGAGTTACTAGTTAAATTTTACAATTACGCAGTGTTATTAAGAGCCGTTGTTACTCAAAGGAAACGGAGATGAAACTGATGTTGTATAAGACTCTGACCCAACGATGCAAGGATAAGAATGAAATATAGCAATTTTCGTTCAATGAATCCTATGTACGAGAGGGAAAGAGGAGTTTTTCGGATCAAACTTGAACTACAATACACAATTTCCTTTAAAATGCAATTGCAACAAATCACGCAAGAAATAACAATTCTCTATTGTTTCTTTTTCAATAATTTCAACAATTGATTTTCAATACTTTTGAAGACGAAAAAGTGTTTGAAAGAAAAACGTTTGTTCACTTTTCAAAAAGGACCTACACCATAATGGTGAGAGTGCAGAAAGTCAAAAACCAATGAACAAACAATAGATAAAAAACCCAAACCACTCTTTCAATGAAAACAAAAATAACGAGCAAACCAAACTGGTCTTGTCAATTGCATGAGAAAAATGAGTTTTCAAACAATGAACAAATGATAAAGACGAAGAAGCTCAACTTTCAACCGATCACTGGTTCTTAACCAAAGAAGCACACTCAGATTCCAAAATAAGAGAGTAGATCTTTGCAGAGAAAAGTCAAGAAACGAAAGTCAAGACAAAAGTGACAGGAAGAGCCTTTGAAATCCTAAAACTGTTCGTGCACAGAAACGAAGACAAGAGAACATCAACCAAAGGTCCACAAAGGTATAGTTAGGAATTTATAATGATCTAGGCAGTTGATCATGCCAAAGTCTTAAAGCAAAAATTGTGAAAAAATGGGTTCGCAGGCTGAGAGTGTTACACAGTGCGAGAATATGGCATTCTTGCAGGTGAGCTTTGAGCAAAGTGCGAGAACCTCGCACTGAGCCTAAAGACAGGGTGCGAACTCAGTATATTCTCGCAGGCTATTGTGAAGTGCAGTGCGAGAATGTCTGAAACTAATCAAATTTTTGGAAAAAGACACAATATTTGAAGAGGCCTCTGGACCCAGAGGGTCTATCAGGATACCTGAAGACTCAGAGATTGATATGAATGGAGAGAGGTAAGGCAAGAGAAAATGGGCAAGGAAAAATACCAAAAACCACAAAGAAAATGAGTTGTTCCCCAGTGGATTCACCAATTTTGTTATCGGACTAATCGGTAGGTGTGGACACTAACAGATCTCCCTAGATCCACCTGGATCTAGAACAAAACAGGACAGGACATGACTCTTTCCCTAAGTTTTGACCATTGTATCAGCTAGTATGAAGGAACAAGTAACATACCTTTGTATCGCTTCCTAGGGTCTCTGTTGCTCCCAATTCGCTCCGGTGCTCTCGTGAGGTCAAGACCAAGAGAACACAAACCAACCAAAGTGAAGATAGCAAAATATATTCAACTGTCAACTTATGTGTATGATCAAGGAGTTACACAATAAAGTGAGAATAGCTTTATGGGAACGGGACATGTCGCTGTATCATATTAATGGAAAGTAGAAGATTACAACCTGATCGCCTTGATGTCACAAGCTTCCTTTCGGTGGCTTTTGGCTCCAACACACACACACTTGCTCAATCCTTGCATGAAGAAGATCAAATCCTCTTGATAGACTTGCTAGAGTCTCCAAGCTCCTGTTCAAGCTAGGTCCTTCACACAATTCTTTCACCAATTCTCCAATGAATCTTGTTTAACCTTTTCCATGAGAATTCCATCAATACATAGGAGAGAATGAGATGGTTACTTAGATAAGAATGATCCCACAATATCAGGGAATCCGGTACAAAGATAACCATTCGAATGCCAACCCATTCTTCTAGAAGATTCCCTTCTAGAACCATCGAGAATTCATCTTTTTCCAAGCTTTAGAGAAGGTTCGCACCCTAGCTATATAACACAGTGCGAGAAGTTCGCACCCTAGCTTAAGGCAGCCTGCGAGAATGGGTCATTCTTGCACCCTAGGATACTAGCAACCTGCGAACTCTCTTCAAAAGTATGTTTTCTGGGAAGAGATGAATGTTAGTTTCCTCTGGAGAAAGTTCTTATGAGGAGCCTGAGTACACCATCATCAATACACCGTCATAATGACCAAAATCATGGGTAACAGTAGTTGATTCCCATTTTCTACTGAGACCTTGGTGACACAAAATTGGTACTATATAAGATTAGATTTGAGGCATTCGAGTAGGAATGGATTCTTATTAATTCAAGAATTATATTTCTGTTGAGTGTTACATGCAAACCTAATTATAGGCTTAACTGCTGATTTATTCCATAAGAATTATCTGTTAGCGTGTTCTTCTATAAAAGATTTCTTAATCAACCTTGTTTTTCAATAAGGTTCTGTTACGTTGTAAGATGGTTTAAGCTAGGGAGGATTTCTTAATTTGAATGATAAACCAAATTTATATTTGTAGATTAATTAACATAGCACTCTATATGATTGGTTGATTGGTTTGATCTATTGTCTTTAGGATATCACAATTAACATTTTATAGTCTTATATTATGATTTCCTTGTACATAGATACAAATAATTGGAGATTTTTTCTTACCAGAGTAAAAGAGGATAGAGCTTGAGAAAGAGAATATCCATGGGACATAGTACATGGAACCTTGTTTACGAATTTATTTTTTGAATCCTGCTTTGAAATTTTCTATATATTTCTTTTTTGAGTCTTTTCATTTATCTCGAGAGAATTAAAACCTACCTTATGTCTTGAATGATTTTTTCCTATCTTGGTACACATGTCCAATTGATATGATGCACTTGACTTGAATGGGTGATGATTTGAAGTATGTTTATGCTTCAAAATAGTTTGCAGGACCATGTCCATTGTAGATGATTGGAGAGTCAAAGAATGAACATAGAATCCACAAGTCTAAGGATAATGCAGAAATAGAGAAAATATGCAGAAGAAGGAGAAAAGGAGGCGTTGTTCGGTCCCTAACTTTCTTGGAAAAAAGGCCACAAATATTAGCTAGCAAGATTTTGACAATCATAAGTGAAATTTGATTCTCAAACAACCTAGCACCGAAGCTTGTTTAAACAAGTTGATATGTGCCTAGTCTTTAACAGGGACAAGTCCTTTCCAAGAGGTTGAATGAATACTTGTTACATTATGACACATGAATTATTTTCAAGCCACATGCAATGTTAACGTTCACACTTTCTTGTTCAAAATATTTTCCTTGCTTACTGCCTATATTTACTCATCATTTATTAAATGTTTGATCTTTCACTTGTATTCTAGTTTCAAGTTGAGCTTTATCTCTTGCTTTTAATTACAAATATAGATATATATTTCACCTTTCCCTCTGAATGTAGCTGCAAGGTTTTGTTTGGAAATCTTTCTTCTTGTGAAGGAAATCTACATTTTCGACTCATTTTCTTTGAGCTCTACTTATCTTTGCTTTGTTGATTTGATTTTGTTTATTTCTTTCTTTGTTTTGAGTTCTTTTCTTTGCTTATCTAATTCCTCTTCCAAGATTGGCTTGCCACATCCTTTTTCAGTGATTAACCATATGTTACTAATGATTTTCTTGCTTCAATAATCTTTGAACACATTTGGTCAAGATAATGGAAATCCACTCCCATCCCAATAGACAAGACATTGGTTCTTATTATTTGTTCGTCACCTTAGTCTAGTACTTGAGACTCAGACTCAATGGTGGAACATTGTCTGGACAACGAATATCTATGTGCAACTTAGGCCTAGTTATGGAAAAATTGCTACTTATGCCCAAGGCTCCACTCACACATCTAATAATGGCTGAAATCTTACCTAGAAGTTGATGGAGTGTCCAAGGTATTGCATGTAAGGAATATGCTTATCATATTCCTTACACCGACTATCATGTAAGGAATCTGAGGGGGGAATCCGACACCCTCCCGGTGAATGGCCAGGCCTTAAAACAATACTTCTCCTAAAAAAATGTGTCTTTTGATGATTTGTTTGAGTTTCTATTTCTTTTTATCATACATTTTGATCAGAATGAGTGTGTGGGTTTAGGGAAGACCGACTGCGAACTCCTTTTTTATTTATTTCTTTTGCTTGTTATTTTCTTTTAATTAAGGTGTGTTCCATAAGACATTCGTTGACTTTAATAAATACGGTAAACCAGACTCTACTGTTAACCTATAGTTACATGCAAAATAAGAGACGATGGGAAAACATAGTTTTTTCAAAATCATATTTGTCTTTGTAAGCATACTACCTAGGGAAGCGATGAAATATATGCCTAGTGGTCTGGTAACGTGAAATGGAAAGATGGCTATATGGAAAGGATCACATGTGCCTATGGATAGAGACGGGAAAAGCTCCACCTTAACACTTTCACCTTGTCAAAAAACAAATATCCTCCTCTCTGACTCACTCTTGGTATTTATGCCAAAAAAAGATGATCCATAAAAAGAGTGTAAAGTTTGAGAGGGTATGCAGACAACTCCACCGGGGCTATGGACACTTGTTGGCAACAAAGCAAGGTTTGTGATGTCAGGGTGATTCCATCGGGGCTATGGATGCTCGCTGGAAACAAAGCAACACCATAAGGAAGGAATGATAGATAAATTTCCTCACGCCAATGGAATCCATACCCAAATCTTGTCTAGAAAGGACACGGATTGAGGTAAAAAGGAAAGAGAGTGGAAAAGATAAACCCCATAGGCAGATCTGGATTTGCGGACTCGGGAACTTGTGTACAAATTGATAGAAAAGGTTCTAATGAAAAGGAATAGAATAAGGCCAGATGGTTTCTCAACCAATTTGCATAGGCTAAGCACAAGGGAAGGAGCAAAGATTCTATTTTTTCCCAGAGAATCGCCATTTGTTGAGCACTCAACACACCCTAAAAGACTTTGCGAAATTTATTTCTTTTTGGGTACCACTTATCATTTTTGAATCAAAGTTAGTGTTGTGGGATGGATGGATTTATATGTTGTTATTGAGTCTTGTTATTGATTATTCTTGTTTGGTTTGAATTTATTGACAGATTTATTTTTTTAGTAACATGACATGAAGGCCTAAAATGTACATGGTTTAAACTTTTTCAACGGTCGTCGATCGACAAATTATGGTCTATAGTACAGTTCTTTAACATCACCAATACATTTTCGGCATTAGAGAGATCCAAGATATAAATCATAAATGCAGACAACCATAAAAAATCGATGATCGCCGATACATTTTTGGCATCGACGAACTCCGAGGGTCGAAACTGTGAAACATTAACCATCACAAATCGTCGATTACTGATACATCGTCGGCATTGAAAAGATAGGACGCTGTAGCCAGAGATGTATGTCTAAAGAAAATCCTCAACGCCGAAAATAAATGCTCCTCACGCCCCTCCTGCCTCATTTTCCCTATACCTTCTCGAAAATCATTCCCCTTCTGGTTGGTTAAGTCGATTTCCCATTACTAAATGACTTGGTTTTTCATCATTATCTTTCTTGATTGATTCTTTGCACAAATTGTTTCTGTTTTCTTGAAGGATAATTGCATGTCGTGATTTGGTTTGAAATACTTGTCATCATGTTTTCCATTGATTGAACATGCAACAGGTCCACCAAGTTTTTTTGGTGCGCAAGATACATCTAGGACCACCAAGTCCTTTGTATGCACAGTAAGCTTCCGCAAGAAAGACGTATCAATTCGGAGCAGTCCATTTCGGGCTTAGGTTTCAAGCCAAATAGACAGGTCAAATCTTCAACAATGGAGATCTAACAATCAATGCAGATCAACGGCTCCCGTGCATGTAGAGTCTCAAAATCGTGTGAGGTTTAATCACAGAGTTACACAAATTTCACTACGCGACTTCAACGCCGAAACGTCCGAGCTCATATTTGTTGAAAACTCTCGAATGTTGATCCGCCGCATCGCTTCACAAGATTATCCATCTGGGAGATCTCCACACTTAGCACTCAAAACTCTCGAATGACGAAACACCTGAGCCACGTGGAATTCATCAGTTGAGACATGTGGCATTGATTAATGGAGACAAGTGTCACTCATTTCAAACAACTTTGGTTGTAAACCATTTGCTCATTTTTGGGTGACATGTGTCACCCTTCTCTCTGTGACACGTCAACGATATGAGATCAGACTTCCAAGTCAGATTTGAAGGATCAACCATCAGAGAGGTTTTACTTCAAGACAAGTGTAGATCACCAAAGTGCCAAAAAGCCAAATTGTCGAAGAGCAGAGGACACGTGGAATCCATCGGTTACCGACATGTGGCACTCATTTTAGGTCATTTGGGTTATATCATCCACTATTCTGGGTGACGCGTGTCACTCTCTTTCATGTGGATACGTCAGCGAAAATGACTTCATGTGGACACATCAGATCTGGGAGTTCGCTACTTCAGAAGATTTCAATTCAGCGCAACACAAAAACTTTTGAACCCCGAAGAGTCGAAGTCCCAAACTCCTGAAATGTTTAATGGTTAAAATGTCTTAATATCGGGTCAATTAGAAATAATCACAAATTAATGACTTCGAGAGATTGTTTCTTCGGGAGATTCCAACCCAGAGAAAATGAAAATCGCCTAAGTTTCGAAGTGCCAAAGATTCAGAGACATGCACCATCTATTAGTTGAGACGCGTGGCACTCTTCTATCATGATGCATGGCACTTTCCTATCATGACATGTGGCACTCATTTCAAGCACATTTGGGTCCATCATCTGTACTATTTCAAGTGACACGTGTCACCCTTATTTCTGTGACAGGTCAACGATATGACGTCAGGCCACCGCATTACTCTAGGAGTTTAGCACTCTGGGGAATTTCAACTCAAAGAGAGAACAATTCTCTAAACCCCCGAATTGTCGAAGTGTCGGAGCCTAGAAAAACTGAAGTGGGTCCCAAACTACCATGTCACTCTGCATCATTGTAACTTCGAGAGTTTAGCACTCTGGGGAATTTCAACTCAAAGAGAGAACAATTCTCCAAACCCCCGAATTGTCAAAGTGTTGGAGCCTCGAAAAACTGAAGTGGGTCCCGAACTGCCATGCCACTCTGCATCATTGTAACTCCAGGAGATTCTCAAACTCAACATTCACAGCTCCTGAACCGTCGAATTGATGAAGTGTCGAAACACCAAATGTTTAAGGATAAATCTCGGGTTAATTAGCAATAAGTGGTGGTTAATGACTCCGAGAGTCTGGGCCTCCGGGAGATATGAATATTCTGCGCTCCAAAGCCCCCGAACATTAGATTTCTGAAGTGGCTCACCCACATTTATGGAACGTTTTGAAATGTTTAAAAAGGGGCGCCAAACTAGAATTGGGGAAACTACACATCTGGACGACAAAAAGAATATCAGAGACTCTGGAAAACGCCAGATGACTTGTTTCTTTCCTCCAGGGGATAAGTGGAGGAAAAACACTGCTAACATCCAACTATCTCTTAGTGGCCTCCAACAGCGCACTGCATGCCAATGCTCGATAGAGAACACAGTTATGTCACTCCTAGTCATTTCATGCCAAATATTGGTTCACCCCAGCATGCGCATCAGTCTAGATTCAATGCTAGTAGCAATTTTTAATTGTTCAATTGCAAAAATCTTTTAAATTTTGACATAATAAGTGGTCTTTTTTTGTGATAAGAACCACTCCTTTTTTCTTAAGTCAAGTTCAGAGTATTCATTAACATACTTCAGTAGTGTGTTTTAGATAAGTTAATAAGCTATTTTACAACCTATGTATAGAGCTAAGCCTTAGTTTCACATTAGTCGAGGGCCTCCACATATGTGATAAATATGCATTTCTTGTATGTTAGTAGGGTCGATGTTTTTGGAGAGAAAGACCTTTTCTGAAATTTTGTAAGAGAGCTATTTCTGTGAAAGTTATTTTAATTAAGAATTTAACGTTCGACTTTTGACGTTTTACGTTGAGCGTTTCTATATTGTACCACGCCCCAAATCTTCCAAACTCCCAAAGTTATCTAGACTCCCGGAGTCCCGAACACGTCACCAACCACGTTGGCTAGGCGGGCATGAACCAAAAGCTGACACGCGACGAGAGACAGGTGTGACACGTGTCCTCAATAGGGGTGACACATGTCATGCTCTAATAGGCATAAGGGATCTGTGAATCATCCTTGAATGACGTCAGGATGCCACGTCATCTTGGACTGATAACTGCCCATCCATTCAATTTGATGGTTAGTAAGAGTCCACTTAATGCTCAGATCCACGACCTCCATTACTTCGAGGTTTCAGACATTGCAAATCTTTACATCACAAATCCCCCAAAGAGCCAAGTCTTCAGACTCTCAGATCTGGTGCCACGTGTCCTCTACCTATCAACGACTAAGATTCACTTCGGCGTTCGTGACTTCAGGATTTTTCACACCTTGAAAAATCTTGGCCAAGTTTCTCTGGAGTACCAAGTCTTTGGACTATAGGATTGCTTGCCACGTGTACCTAACATTCATGACCATGATTTAATCTAGCTTGTAGAGCTCCGGGGAAACTCGTGCGTCCCTATACAACCGAATACCCAAACTTCCAGATAATCATTGATCTATGGACACACGTCCTTATATTATCAACGATCCTTATTACTTTGCGACTCCGACATTCAAGAGTTTCGACGCTAGACCACTCCTATTCTCCCAAAGTGGAACTTCGTCGAAGCACTTAATGTTACCCTTCCTAAGTCTGATCTAACAACTGAGAGAGATCACCACTGGATCCCCAGATCCATGACCCTCATCTATTCACGACTCCAGACTTCAAATTTTTTGAGGGTTGTGGAGTCGTAAGTTCTAAAGTCCTGAAGCCAAAATGGCTACCTCTTTTCAGAATAACGCATGGATTCCAGGCCCTGGTCATATGGGTCCTTTAGAAATTATTGTGGGATAAGCACTAATATTTTTAGCAACAAATGGGTTAAGGATGTGGGCATGAGCCCTCAGTCAAATGGGTGGATAGTATGAAGGAAACACCTTTCTCCCACAGAGTTGAACTTGACATTTCCGCTAAGGAAAATTGAAAAGATCGGCATGACTTAGACGTTTTAGTTACTCCTACCCCGACTCTCCTGAAGATTCACATTTCATGAATCTCTAGCAGCTAAACTAAGATAAATAAAAGACCATATAGATACAACAATTTATAGAAGAAAATGAGAATTTCTAATAACTGTTAAAATACTGAAAGACTTAACCATAAACACAAACATTCCATCATCGCATCCAATATATATACACATAGTATGATAATACTTATAAAAAATGGAGAATGTGAAGAGACTGCTAAAAGGGGTGCATGTTTCCTCCCAACCATAGGCACAACCACTCATGATGGATTTACCACTAGCAACCCATGAGCTAGACCATGATGCTCTGAGAGATATTCTTTCTCCTTGCTCCACAACAGTCAGGGACAAAGGTTACTCTACTCCTCCTATAGGAAGTTGACAACTGATTTTCTCTACACCAAGCAAGGAGGTTTGCACGAGTACTTCCTCAGTCACTCGTCAGCCTCGTTTATCAGCTTGTAGGAAAACCCTGTCCATGGCTCCTAACAACCAAAACGAGCCCGCTTCTCAGTTTTTCGCTCAACTCTGGAGTCGAAAACATGCTTCTCTTCTCTTCTTGAGATTGTTCTCTCTACTATGCTTCCTTGCAGATCAGTCTCTGTCCCCTGAATTACCTCCATTATTTCCTTCCTCAAAAAGGTTGCGTGGGTGAGAATCCCCAATTCATGGTCAGGCCTGGAAGCCTTACATATGGGTACCCTGCCCCATCTCCTCATTAACTCTTGAGGATGGCCTTCCAACTACCAGCCTGACTGGTAATTCATTTTTGGGTCAGAGGACTATTGAGAAATTACACCTAGTAGGTACTGGTTTGGTGAGGTTCATCTCAACCATTCTTGGTTTCCCTCACCATCTCTCTCATAGAATCCATGGCCTATCTTGGAAAACTCCCACCTTTCAATAGTTGTGCAACACATATCCAATTTCTATTAATAATATAAAATTCGTAGATTGACCCTTTTATACAAAGGTTCATCAAATCAAACATTCACACATATTTAGTCCCCCATAGTCTCTTGGCCAGTTATAGTTATATTAACAAACTGGGGGAAACATGGGTATTACACTTCACCACGATGTATCACATGAACCTAAGTTTTTCTTTCTCCCGACATATTGAAAGGAACCATTTTTCACTTGCAATGTGTTGTATGGATGGAAATTTTCTACTTGCATGACACATTGCTTAGTAAACCTCTTTCGGAGTGACATATCACATCATGTCAAAGTTTCCTTTCGTGCAACACATCACACTGTCTCAAACTTTCCTTCACCGTGACTAACTTTGTATCGCATTGCACCAAAATTTGGTTAAGTGTGATACACATGAGACTTTGMAATTTTTGAGTTTCACATCACATGATTCTTTTTAAGGAGTGACATATCRCACTCAAAATCCTTTTGGGTGTGATACACAAATTTCCAAGCACGTCACAYTAAAGATTGTTTAAGTGTGATACACTCCAAGCAAGGTTTTTATGGTACACATCATCCCAACATTTTAAAGGTGTGCATGAGAAAAAATTTAATGAAGGAGCACATGAGACATAAGGGTTTTTAAAAAGAAGTGTGATACRCATAACATGTTRCACCCAAAAATTCATCAAGTGTGATACACAAKGTTTGGAACACATATCACACTGAAAGTAAAAAAGGGATGTAWTATAGGGCATATCACACCAAATTTYAGGAAGGGYGCAACAAATGAATTTKGTGAGAGATGGGGGTTTCCTGCACCCTGAAATATGTGCCTTTCCACCAGAAAAATTATGGAGAAAGATCTTCCTTGAGAGAGAAGCTCGTAGCAAGGATTTTCTAGGATGATTCAAAGTAGATGTTTTCCATGGACATATTGAACCCATATGGTTTGTTTATCTTGTAGAATTTTTTAATCTCATTTTTATTCCAGGATATGACACATTGATTAGAATGTGGAACAAGGAGGAAGGTTTTCTAGTTTAAATAGTCATGATCTCTTCATAGCATAAAGGATCCATAGTGGAAAATATGGAGATGTTGGTTGTGGGTGGAACTAAGGTTTTTGTGAGAGGTTGGTGAGTAATTCTTGAGCTTCCTCATTTATTTGACATTTCAAGAATTAGAGGTCAAAACACTAAATTTTTCCTTCACGAACATATTGGATCCATCACATGCCCGAGCCTTGATTATGCCATTATTTATAGTGGCTCTTGGATATGAGCATTTATGTTTGGGATCGATCTTCTTTGAAGTGTCTAAAAATTCTTAGGAATAGAGATTGGGTGTGGTCATTAGTTTTTAGAGGCCCTTACCTTATGAGCACCGTAGACAATGATATTTACACATGGGATATTGAAACATGACACTAGATAAGGGTGAGGCTATGTGTTTCAGGACCACTCTCCCCATCATTTCATGAGTCATTTTGATGATTACATTATAGTTAATGATAAACTGGTTGCTAATTCATGGGTTCCTCAATCCTACCTAGTTTATTCATTCATATTTGAAGATCCATGGCTTGTCTCTGTGTCTGGGAATGGTGGGATTTCCATGATAGATGTCCAAAATCCGCTAATCATCTTCCGTGGAACAAAACCAATTCTTTTCAAGAAAGTATCTAAAGATCAAAGGGGGGAATGAGGTGGCATCAAATTAATGTAAAATTAAATATAAAAAATTCCTATTGGAGAAAAGGGATGAACATGTAATTTGGAAGGCCAATAAATGAGAGGGGGAGTTTCTTGAATGAAACTAAAACTCCCAGTTGGCCACCAGGCCAATATATGGTAGTTATTTTGTAAACGATTATAAATGCTAGAAACTGTAAGGAGAAAGGGGATTTTGGCTCTTGGAGAATTCATGTACTACTGCTATAAATTTTAATGAGGAGAAGCCATTTTTGGCCAAGATGTTTTCTAGAGAACTCTAATTCCTATGTGTATTTGTTGTGGACTATTCTGTCGCTTTTTCTCAACATTGGAGTTGTGTAAGAATGTATCTCACACTGTAGACTATTCTTATGCGTAGCTGTTGCATTTTTATCTACGTTCCTTGGAAATGTTTGTCTGAATATGTGATGATATGGCTGTAGATGGTTGTTTTAATGCTTGGCTATTCTGGGTTTGTAGCCATTTACTCATATTCTTGTCTTTATACTCCCTGAACTAATTCTACGCTTGCTTTCTAGTTACTATTAGTCATGTCCACATGCATGCATTTGCATCTTAGATTAGCTTCATTTCATTCTTTAGTTTAGAAAACCATCAAAGGAAGGATTGAACTCACCAATGGAAGCTTCGAGAACGTGCTGCATGTTCCCAAACTTTCTATCAACCTTCTCTCTGTATATCAGATGATGAATTCCAGCACCGGCAAGAAAGTCGTATTCACACCAAATTCCGTGGACATATACGACATGCAAACCAACTCCAGGGTTGCTACTGGTTAGTAAGAGTCCACGTAATGCTCAGATCCACAACCTCCATTACTTCGAGGTTTCAGACATTGCAAATCTTTACATCGCAAATCCCCCAAAGAGCCAAGTCTTCAAACTCTCGGATCTGGTGCCACGTGTCCTTTACCTATCAACGACTAAGATTCACTTCAACGTTCGTGACTTCGGGATTTTTCACACCTTGAAAACTCTTGGCCAAGTTTCTCCAAAGTACCAAGTCTTTGGACTATAGGATTGCTTTCCACGTGTACCTAACATTCATGACCAGGATTTAATTTGGCTTGCAGAGCTCTGGGGAAACTCGCGCATCCCTATACAACCGAATACCCAAACTTCCAGATAATCGTTGATCTATGGACACATGTCCTTATATTATCAATGATCCATATTACTTTGCGACTCCGATATTCAAGAGTTTCGACGCTAGACCACTCCTATTCTCCCAAAGTGGAACTTCGTCGAAACACTTAATGTTACCCTTCCTAAGTCCGATCTAACAACTGAGAGAGATCACCACTGGTCCCCAGATCCATGACCCTCATCTATTCACGACTCCAGACTTCAAATTTTTTGAGGGTTGTGGAGTCGTAAGTTCTAAAGTCCTGAAGCCAAAATGGCTACCTCCTTTCGGACTAACCCATGGTTTCTAGGCCCTGGTCATATGGGTCCTTTAGAAATTATTGTGGGCTAAGCACTAATATTTTTAGAAACAAATGGGTTAAGGACGTGGGCATGGGCCCTCAATCAGATGGGTGGATAGTATGAAGGAAACGCCTTTCTCCCACAGAGTTGAACTTGACATTTCCGCTAAGGAAAATTGAAAAGATCGGCATGACTTAGACGTTTTAGTTACTCCTACCCCGACTCTCCTGAAGATTCACATTTCATGAATCTCTAGCAGCTAAACTGAGATAAATCAAAGACCATATATATATAACAGTTTATAGAAGAAAATGAGAATTTCTAATAACTGTTAAAATACTGAAAGACTTAACCATAAACACAAACATTCCATCATCGCATCCAATATATATACACATAGTATGATAATACTTATCAAAAATGGAGAGTGTGAAGAGACTGCTAAAAGGGGTGCATGTTTCCTCCCAACCATAGGCACAACCACTCCTAACGGATTTACCACTGGCCACCCATGAGCTAGACCATGATGCTCTGAGAGATATTCTTTCTCCTTGCTTCACAATAGTCAGGGACAAAGGTTACTCTCCTCCTCCTATAGGAAATTGACAACTGATTTTCTCTACACCAAGAAAGGAGGTTTGCACGAGTACTTCCTCAGTCACTCGTCAACCTCGTTTATCAGCTTGTAGGAAAACCCTGTCCATGGCTCCTAACAACCAAAACAAGCCCGATTCTCAGTTTTTCGCTCAACTCCGGAGTCGAAAACATGCTTCTCTTCTCTTCTTGAGATTGTTCTCTCTACTATGCTTCCTTGCAGATCTGTCTCTGTCCTCTGAATTACCTCCTTTATTTCCTTCCTCAAAAAGATTGCATGGGTGAGAATCCCCAATTCATGGTCAGGCCTGGAAGCCTTACATATGGGTACCCTGCCCCATCTCCTCATTAACTCTTGAGGATGGCCTTCCCACTACCAGCCTGACTGGTAATTCATTTTTGGGTCAGAGGACTGTTGAGAAATTACACCTAGTAGGTACTGGTTTGGTGAGGTTCATCTCAACCATTCTTGGTTTCCCTCACCATCTATCTCATAGAATCGATGGCCTATCTTGGCAAACTCCCGCCTTTCAACAATTGTGCAACACATATCCAATTTCTATTAATAACATAAAATTTGTACATTGACCCTTTTATACAAAGGTTTATCAAATCAAACATTCACACATATTTAGTCCCCCATAGTCTCTTGGCCAGTTATAGTTATATTAACAAACTGGGGGAAACATGGGTATTACACTTCACCACGATGTATCACATGAACCTAAGTTTTTCTTTCTCCCGACATATTGAAA